>JAMAHW010000098.1:0-162023 GCA_023627715.1 Periconia sp. R9002
ATTATATAGTTTCTTTTATAAATTATTATATTATTTAGAGGTTTCTATAGTATTATTAAAATATAAGAGTTTTTACTCTAGATAACTTTACTTTTCTAAATTAAACTATAATTTACTTAACTTATAACTTATATTTAATTTTTAGTTTTTAGTTATTAAAAGCTACTTTATAGCGCTTTTATAATAGAGCTAAGATTTAAACTTAAAATTTTTAATTATATAACTTAGAATAATAGTTATTCTAGCTTTAGTTTAGTATTTAGCTATACTTAGGCACCTACTTAGCTCTACTTAGTATACTTTACTTAGTATTTTATATAATTAACTTTAGTTACTATATACTTTATACTAGTACTTTAGAACTTTTATACTATACTAAGTCTTCTTCTACTTAAAGAATAAATATATTTTATATAAGTACTATTTATAAAAGAGTAAACTATAATACTACTAGCTAGCTACTAAAACTTTATAAACTTTATAAAAGCTATAAAGTATGTATTTTTATTAAAGTAGATAACATTTTTTAAGTAAGCTATCTATAAGTAAGATATAGTTAGTTTTTAGGTAGCTAATTAGCTTTTAAGTAGAAATTAAATACGTCTATAAGTAGTATCCTATACTTAAAACTATATATAAAAATTACTACTAAGTATAATTAAAACTTAAAGCTAATTTAATAGTAAAGTAGTAAAGTAGTCTACTAACTAGTTAAGCTCTCTACTTTTTTTTAGTAATCTAACTATTAGTAATAAACTAAATAAACTTATAAGTTCTACTATATTTAGATAAAAGCTATATTAATTATATACTAGCTTATTTTAGTTTTTACTTAAAACTAATACTTAAACTATAAGTAAAAGCTAAAATATATATTATACGCCTACTATCTAGTTTATAAAATATAATTAATAACTTAGCCTATTTATATAAAATATATATATATAGCTTTAAGTAAACTCTAACTTATTATATAATACTAAGTATATTAATCTTAAACTAAGAAGAGCTTAGTTAGAGGTTTTAATTAATAAATAGGCCTACTATTACTTTACTTTACTTAATAACTTATATTAGGTTTAACTTATTAAAGAAGATAATACCTAATATATCTAAGTAAAATAAGATAAATAATAATAAAGTAATAACTTTTTAGATTTAGATAAGTTTAAGTTAGTAAAAAACGTAGTAATTAGTATAGTAGAGAAATTTCTTTTTTATATATAAAAAAATACTAATAACTAGTATATTACTATTATTTTACTTTTACTTATACTATATAATATTACTCTTACTATATATTAAAGTATACTTAGAGAATAAACGCTAGCTTAATAGATATTAGTAAAAAAAATTACTATATAAATTACTTATATTATAAACTTAGAAAAGGCTTTAGAGTATAAAAAAGCACTCTAAAAAAAGATAAAAACTATAGTAATATATACTATAAGTATAAAAAAAAATACTAAGAAATAAAATAAAAGTATAATAATAAGTTTCTATAATATAATAATTTAACTAAGCGCTTTTAAGTATTCTATAACTATTAAAAAAAAACTAAAAGGGTAGATAAATATATAAAGTAGGTATAGATCTTAGCTATAAGCTTCTATTATAATAAAGAGTAATTACTAGAAATATAGTAAGTTACTTTAAAATAGCTACTTAAAAAAGAGGCTTAATTACTTAAAAGTAGGTATAGCTACTTTTATTTAAGCTAATATAAGCTAGTATAGCTTATTTTTTAATATTATTCCTCTTCTAAAGTCTTATTACCCTAATAAGAAAAGGATTATATAGAATAAAAAGCTACTAAGTTATTCTAAACTATTTAAATTTCTAAAAAAAAAAAAAAAAAAAAAAAAAAAAAAAAAAAAAAAAAAAAAAAAAAAAAAAAAAAAAAAAAAAGTAAAAGTAAAAGGCTTTAGCGCTAGTTATATAACTATACTAAGCTAAGTAGTAGCCTAATTAGTAAGTAGGTAATTATTTTTTTAGCTCTACTTACTACTTACTTAGCTACCTACTACTTTTCCTCTTTTTTCTTTTTTTAGCTAACCTATAATTTAGTAAGGTATATATACTCTTTTTACGCTAATTAATCTTTTTTTTTAAATTTTTCTAAAACTTTTAGTTAGAAAGAACTTAGTATAATTTAAGCTAAATTATTACTAACTATAGTTTCTAGTCTTTTTTACCTTAATACTATCTATTTAGATAATTTTTAATTTACTTTTTTATACTCTTACTTTTTATAGGTTTATAAATAATAATTTTACTTTTTTAAGCTTTACTTTTTTTAAAAAAATTCTATATAAGTAAATTTAAACTTTTTTAGTATAAATTAGTACAACTTTAGCTATACTAACTATTAAAAACCTCTAATAGGCTAAGTATAATAAGTATAAAGTTTATATATCTATAATATACTTCTATTATATAAACTATTTAGAAATAATCCTTAATAATATTAAGAAAATTAAAAAGTTTAAATATAAGTTTTTTCTAGCTAATACTTTTTTTTAGAAGATACTTAAAGTTTTTAAAAAAGATAGTTTTAATTATTAAGCTTTTAAGTACCTTTACTACTTTTTTTTAAGTTAAAATTACTTTATAGTAAATTATTAGCTTAAATTAGTAGGTATTAATATAAACTAAGCTAATCTAGTACTATAGGTAATTACTAAGTATAAAAAGCTTATTAGTAGGATCTATAAAGCTATTAACTCTTAAGAAAAATATTTTTAGTAGTTTAGTTATAACTAATAAAGAAAAAGCTACTATATACTAGCTTATTAAAAAAAAAAAGTTCTAATTTTTTTTACTAATTTTTAGTTATACGTATTAGCTTACCTTATCTTATATTAGTACTAATAACTAATAATTATAGTTACTTTTAGCTTTATATCTAGTATATATCTCTTTATAATAGTAGGAGTAGAGTTAGTACTTTTTTAACTAAAAGTAGAGTATTTACTAAAAATAAAGATTAATTTAAAGCTACTATATTTAAAAATATTAAAAAAGCTTAAGCTTTACTTAAAAGTAGCTCTAATAATAAAAATTTAAATAAAAAGTTTTTTAATACTTCTAATAAACGTATAAGTAGTTATTATAAAATTAATTAGCTCTAACTAGCGTTAACTATAGTATATAGTATTATTTTAGTATTAAGAGTACTAAAAAATCTATTAAAATATAAAAGTAGATAGAAGAGTTACTACTACTACTAAGTAGGCTAAAGTAGGTAAAAGTTATAGTAAGAAAACTACTATAGCTTCTACTATAGCTTTTACTTATAATAGGTGTAATAATCTATATTATATATAACCCTAAGTAATACTAGATTAGATTTTTACTTTAATAATTACTAATTACTTTACCTAACTAAGATACTTAGAAGTACTTAGAAGTACTCTAAGGTACCTCTAATTTATAGCTAAAGTACCTAAGAAAAAGTAACTTTTATATATAGTTAATTCTCTTTTTTTAATTTATAAGGTAGTTTTATTTATTTTTTTATATATATAACTTATAGTTTTAGATTATAATTATTTCTTAGTTACCTACTATATATAAATTTTTTCCTATTTATAGCGCAGCTGTACTAAAGGTAATTTAAGGCTAAGTTATTATATTAAAAAGCTAGCTTAAATTTATTTTAAGTAAGGTTTTATAGGTTTATAATCTTTATAATATTATTCTATATATTTTAAACTCTAAAAAATAAGTAATATTATATAAACTTAATTTTATTTTAGTTATAGTAGAAATAAACTAAGTTATTAATATAGTTCTCTATTAGTTTAATTTAGTTATAATATTCTTATACGCTATTTCTATAATACGTATTAGGTATACGTAGCTTTAAAAAATAGTAAGTAGTATAGATAAGTAGTACTAGCTATTAAAGAATATTATTACTAATAATATAAGTTTACTAAATTATATTAGAGTTAGGTTTATATAAAATATAAATAGCTAAACCTAAACTAGTTTAGTTTAAATTAGGTTAAACTTATATACTTTAAAAGTTTTACTTTTTATTTTTAAAAGCTTAAATAACTTTTTATTATTTAAAGTACTTAATATAATTTTATATAAGCCTAACTTTTTCTTAAAAATCTTTTAAATCTATTAGGGGTAGAAAAGTAGTTTTAGAGTTAGCTAAGTATTTATTAGGTAGGACTAGAATAGTCTCTCTTTAGGCCTCCTAGTCTTTTCTAAAGTTAGAAGACTTTTAGTAAAATAAAACTAAACTTAGTTTAAAAGGTAAAAATATTTCTATTATATTTTAAAAGCGTATATTTAGTATATTAGATAGAGTTCTTTTATAAGTTTTAGGATTAAGTAGTTTAAAGTATTATTAGAGGTAAGTGTTTAATTATAAAAAATAGGCTATAAATATAATAAATAATAGGCTAAATTAGCTTAATCCTAAAAGTACTAGTAGCTAAGAATTCTATAAATACCTACTTTTTTTTTATATAAGTAGCTTCTACTTTTATTTAGCTAAAAGCGCTTTAGTTATATCTAGTCTACTCTAGTTATATTTAGTTTACTTTATTTTTATTTAGTCTATTCTATTTATAGTTAACTTACTTTAAGTTTTCTAAATATTACTATTTAGAGTTTTTTTACTAGAGTCCTTTAGTTTAGAGTATACTAGGTTACTCTAGTCTAGGTATAGCTAGTCTAGGCTAGATATAGCTAAGCTATAATACTTACTCTAAAACTTACTCTAAAATCTATTTTTTAAAAAAGAAAAAAAAGTTAGTATTATTTAAAGTTTATAGATAATTAACTATAATAAATCTCTATAATAAAAGTATACTATTATTTATAAATATTAATATAATTTTTTTAATATAAATTAATAAATTATATATTATAAATAGAATAATATAAAATAACTTATATTAGATAGTAACTTATATAGGTATAGTTACCTTACCTCTACTTAAACTTTAACTACTCTAACCTAACTTATTAAAGTATCTTCTTTTTTATAATTAATTAGTAAAATTAGTTATAGTATTAATACTAGTTTAAAATCTTATAGTAATATCTTTAGCTAAAGATGTGCTTATAGGTAATTATTAATTATATAATTAAGTCTTAGGGGTTAATATTCTAGTTCTTTAATATTACTATCTAGCTTCTACTATCTAACTTCTATAACTTCTACTTTTTACTAACTATTACTATATTAATAATACTTTAGTAACTAGTAACCTAGTATAAGTAGTTATTAATACTATAAAGACTCTACTAAGTTACTATATTACTTATTAAATTAAGTAGTTAAATATATAAAAGTATAAACTACTTTTTACCTTATTCTCTCCTAGGTTATACTACTATTAAGACTTCTACCTACTACTAGTAATAAATAAACTATTAAATAAACTAATAAGCTTAAAGAAATAATTAAATAAAAAATATCCTTAACTAACTTATCTACTATTATTAAAGGCATAAAATACTTAGAAGTTTTAGAAAAAGTAAATTATATAGTAATAGGGCTGCTTTTTTTTTTAATTACATATTAATATATTTTTGTATATATATATATATATATATATATATATATATATATATAGTAGAACACTACTAATTTATAAGCTATTAATAGAGAGAAAGGTATATTATAAGCGTTATCTTATAGAAGTTAAAAGTAAGAGTAAAAAAATTTAGTATCTAATAAGTTTATAGTGAAAGCTAGTATTATTATATTAGCTAGGTATAATACTATAGTTAAAGGTAATAAAAGAGTATAATAGAAACTCTAAAATAGGGTTTATTTAAGAGTAATCTAGACGCTTAAAAAGATTAAACTAAAAGATAAATTTTAAGAAGATATTAGATAAAGATAAAGAGTAGTTTTTAAGAGAGGCTAGTAAGTAAAAGTTTAGTTATTAGCTTATATAAATATAGGGTGTGTAATTATATATTTAGACTTATTATTAAAAGAATTAATAATAGCGTAGTAGCTTTAAAGCTTAAGTATTATAAATAGAATAAAAAAATATAATATAGTTTTATTAACTATCTAGAGTAATAGCTCTAAGCTCTAGTAATTACTAGAAGGGCAAAAGAGTCTAACCTAACTTATACTTATATATTAATTACCTATACTTAACTTTTACTTATAGGTTATATAACTTCTATCTAACTCCTATCTATACTTTAACTACTCTAACCTAACTCTAGCCTAACTTAGTAGGTGTGAAAAATAGGCTGTGGATATAGTAGATAATAGGCTAAACTAGCTTAATTCTAAGAGTACTAGTAGCTAAGGATTCTATAAATACCTACTCTTCTCTATATAAGTGCTTACTACTTTTATCTATCTTAGGCTATTCTAGTTGTATCTAGTTTGCCCTAGTTACGTCTAGTCTACTCTATTTTTATCTAGCCTATCTTATTTATAGCTAACCTACTTTATACCTCCTAAATATTACTATTTAGAGTCTTTTTACTAGAGTTCTTTAGTCTAGAGTATACTAGGTCGCTCTAGTCTAGGTATAGCTAGTCTAGGCTAGATATAGCTAACTTATAATAATGCCTCCTCTTTTAGGCGAGTCTATCCTAGACTTATAGAGAGTACTTTAGGTAGGTATTATAGGGTGTGTTTATAGTAAGGATTCCTAATATAGTAAGAAAATTAAGGTAGGGGGAGTGTTTAGTAAGTAGTAGTAAGGTAAAAGGAGGTAAAGTTAAATTACGTAGTGTACGTAACTACATAAAGTAAAAGAAAGTTAATACTACTACCTAGGGTAATAATTAAGACTCTACTTTTTACTTTCTTATACCTTTTCTTAATTATTAGCCTTACTCTAACTACTTTACTATCGCTGCCTTTAATTACTATCTCTAATACCCTCTCTTTTTTATACTCTATACCTTATACACCTACTTCTAATACTAATAACTACGCTCTTTTTATTTTTTAGCCTAGACTAGGCCTCTTTTAGTTAAGATACCTCTTAAGACTTAGATATTAGTCCCTTTAGGCATAAACGTTAGGGCTAGCTATATTTTTAGGATTAAGGTTATAGACACTCACCTTATAAAGGCTTAAAAGGTAGTTTTTACTAACTAAGCAGTTCCTGTCCTTTTTATATATAGTCTTTATATAAGTTAAGTTGCTAAGCGTAGTAAAAAGTTAGCTATAAAGATATAGAAAGAGATTTCTAGTTATATCTCTTATATTTATATTCCTTAAACAGCTACTATAATCTTTAGTAGCTAGTACGCTAATAGATATACTTACCTTAGCTATATAGCTTTTTAGGGTAAGTGTAGATTAGTAAGTCCTCTCTACTCTAGTCTAGGTTATTCTTCTCTTAACTACCTATATTAGTTTAAAGTAGAAGATATTTTTATAGTAATAAGTTACGTAAAAGCTATCTTTAGAGATATCTTTCTTAATTTTTCTACTAAGCTTCCTCTTTATTACTTTATAACGTTTTCTAAGGACAAAGATAAGTTCCTTTCTACTAAGAATAAAGATAGAGAGATAACTATAGTCTATCTTTAGATAGATAGCGCTACGTTAGCTATTAGTAAGTTAAGAGAAATTTATATAAAGTACTAGTTGTAAGTATTATTCTAAGATAATCTAGGTTAGCTCTTATTAACTAAGTCTAGACGAGACTTTAGTAGCGTTTAGGGCCTAGGTTATCTTTAATTCTATAGTAGTGCTTAATAGGAGATTTTTTTCTTACTATAGTGTATATCTAAATACGAAGCCTATAAGGCGGCTAGCTCTAGAACTCCTACTAAGGGAAAGAAGTATAAAATTTTATATAACTTAGTAAGTACTAAAGCGTTCTAGTCTAGACTAGACTTTACTAACTTAGCTTAGGATAATTCTCTTAACGTAAAAGCTAACCTAGAATTAGTTAGTCGTATTTTATTTATAGATACTTAAATCTCTAAGCTTAAGAAATAGCTTAATAATAACTAAAGTAGTTTTAGATCTAGGGATATAATAAAGAGGATATTAAGCTAATATACTACTAAGTTCTCTATATATAATAGTTACCTAAAAACACTAGAAAAGAATGTCTAAAACCTCTAAATATTTACTTTAACTTAAGCTAACGTAGAAGCACCTACTTACCTTAGAGATAAGGTTAAAGTCTATAAAAAAAAGCTAGCTTAGTTAACGTAGAAAGTAGATAGTTTACCCTAGTCTACCCTAGTAGCTTCTAATCTAAGTAATACTTTTAATAATAAATTAGTTTAGAAGCTTAATTAATAGGTAGAGCTTATTTAAACTTTATAAAAGGAACGTACTACTAACTAGGTAAAAATAGCTAAGATAGAGTAGAGGTTTACGTTTTTAGAAGTAGTTAAAGATAAACTAGGTTAGTTTTTTTAGAGGTTTAAGATAGTTAATGCTTTTATTAGGAACTTATTACACTAGCTCTAGACTACTACTAATACTAAAGGCTTTTCTAATTTTCTTAAAGCTTTTAATAATTAACCTAGAGTTATTAAATTATTAAAGCTTCTAGGTGTAGTTATTAATTACTTTAATTACTTAGAAGGGCTTAAGCGTTATAGAGATAGTTTAGTATTATCTCCTACTTAGTTAGTAGCCCTTAAAAAGATAGTAGTAGATTTAGTTATTACTAGGAAGAACTTAGACAAACTAAAGTAGTCTACTTAAGAGTTCTTATTCTAGAACGTTGCTTTAAAAGTTTAGAAAGCTTATATACGTCTTAATAATTTTATTACATATACTAATAAAGAGAAAAAGCGTATATTAGGATCTAAGTCTTTTAAAGAGCTTATAAAGAAAGTTAATTCTCTCTATAAAAGTTGTATAGTAGAGAGCTTAGGACGAGATAGTTTAAGCTAGTTTATTAAGAAACCTATATAACTACCTTCTAATAAGTATTTACTAGTTACAAAGCGCTTAAAGAATCTTAAAAAGCTTTATAAATTTTTTAAAGAGCTTAATAAAAATAAGATAGAAGTAATTTAGATTTTTAGAAGAGTTTATAATAAGTATATTAGTACCGCTTATATTCTAGATAACTATAGGAGTGCTTTTAAGTATAAGAAGTAGATAATTAAAGGTCTTAAGGGTATAAGGCTATTATTTTCTATAATAGCCTATATTCTAGTAGATTCTAGTAGACTAGGTAAGACTAGACTAGAAGTGTCTACATTTCTATCTAGGGGTACTCTAGCCTTTACTAGTTAAGGTTTCTTTCTTAAAACTTTATCCTAGGTAGTGTACTCCTGTTCGCCTAATCTAGCTAGTTTCCCTAAAAGTTTTACTATTAGTAGGATTAAGTTAGCTACTATAAAATATAATACTACGCTTCCCTATATTAATCTTTCTAAGTATCCTAATTATAGCGGGAATCCTAAAACTCTATAGGCAACTTATAAGAGTAATAGTAAGGAGGGTAGTAATAATAAAGATAGTAATAAGTAGGGTAGTCCTATATATTTTAGTATAGTCTAGACTTATTCTAGATAGGTTTTCCTAGAGGTATATAGTTTTTTAGGTGTTAGTAGTAGTAATTTTAGATAGTAAAAGGGTTTCTATAGTTCTAAGCTTCTCTTAAACCTAGTAAAGTAGGTAGATCCTAGTTAGTCTAGTTTAGCTTAGGTTGTAAGAATTTAAGTTTTTATTATCTTATCTTTTTTTTTTAGGTAGGCGTTCTTACTACTTTACTATATTTTATAGTATACTTACTTTTTATAATTACTTTATAAATTTTTTAACAGCGTTTAGATTAATATTTTCTACTAGTAGCTATTAATTATATAATTTATCCTAACCTTTATAACTTATATAATATTTAGTTTTACTATTAGTAGTTCTACTTTTCTTAATATTATATATCTTATATACGTCTAGATCCTTCTTACTAATTACGGGAGGTCCTAGAGGCTATATCCTATAGGGGTTTTTATAGAATTTATCTAGTAGTAAGATATAGAAAACTAAGTAAATTAATAGATATAGTAGTAGCTTAAGTTTATATGTAAGTAGACTAACCTATTTTAGAATAGAGCATTCTATTTGTTTAGCGTCTAGTTTTTTATAAAGTCTTCTAGTAGTAATATTCCTAGTATCTAACTATACTTTTTTTCTTAGTAAGAACTTTAGGGGATTAAGTCTTTTCTTATTATAGTATTTTACTTAGTATTCCTATACCTTCTTAAATCTATTCTTTAAGTATTCCCTTATAGTCTAGAAGGTTTTTACCTATATATAGAAAATATAGTTTACTAGTATAGGATCTCTTAGTCTAGGTCTATCTAGATATATTATACGGTTACTAAACGCTGCCTAGAAGGGTATAATTCTAGTAGTATTATTAACTAAGTTATTATAGGCTAGTTTAGCTGCGACTAGCTATCTAGCCTAGTTATCTTATTTATAATTATAATAGATATAGAGGTACTACTCTATAGTTTAGTTTTATTTTTTAGTCTATTTATTAGTTTAGGAATAAAAGGTAGTAGAAAGGCGTCTTCTTATTCTTAGTTTGTTATAGAATATACTCTAGTATTCTTTTATAAAAACTATTCCTCTATTGCTTATAATTAATAAGATATCTCTATAATATTACTAGATTTATTCCTATATTAGCGTAGCTAATTTATGTGCTTTAATTTTTTTAGTAGTAGGGAAATAGTAGCTTATTAAAGTAAAGCGGTCTATAACTACTAGGATACTATTATAGACTATCCTATTATACTTATATTTAAGTAAGTTTATAATAAAATTTAGGGAGATATCTAACTATAGTTTATTTAGCTATAGTAGTAGAAATAGTTTACTATATCTAGTATACTTACTAGCCTTTATACGTCTATAAGCGTTATAGGTTTATACGTAGTCTTTTACGTACTTACTTATCTTAGGCTAGTAATAGTTTTTTTAGACTCTCTTAAAAGTTTAGGAGTACTTAAAATAGTTTACTATAGAACTATTATAGTTTCTTTCTATAACCTTTAGTCTGCAGCCTTCTAGGATATATAGCTTTCCTCTATATTCCTAACTACCTTTCTTATTAGCCTAGCTATACTTTAAAGAGGGGTCTTTTAGCTCTATACTATTAAAAGATTTCTCTAAGGTTCTAATCTTTAGGTCCTCTCTTTAGAAGTTCTTAATTTTACTTAAGAGTTAGCTAGTACTTAGTTCTACCTACTATAGCTGTACTATACCTAGCTATAAACTAATCTTTACTTAGTATTTTTACTAAGTAGAGATATATACTCTAAGTATAGTAGGTTTTAGGCCTAACTAGTCCCTTAATAACTATAATATAATAGACTAGTCTTAGCTAGTATCTTTTTCTTATAGTTTGTAGTTAGGCCTCCTAGATAGGGCGTCTACAGGGTTAGACGTTCTAGGTTTATATATAATCTTAAAGTTAAATGACGCTAACTATTCCGCCTAGTAGATTTAGTAGTTAACTAGCCTAGTAGTAGATATAAACCTTTAAAAGTTATAGTAATTAGCTAAAACTTCTACTAGTTTATCTAAGCTTTTAAGATAATATTACTAATATTTAAACGCTTCTACTATAGTAAGTAATTCTTAGTTATATATAGTGTAGTTCTTTTCTACTAGACTTATCTTTCGTAAGTAGAAAGCTACTAGATACTACTACTCTTTACCGCCTTTATCTAGAGTAGTCTAGCTTAGTATGCTAGAGATTATAAAGCTAGATACGTTAGTCTTTATATAAATTAGTTTATTTAGGTTAAAGTATATTAGTAATAGTCTTTAAGAGAAAGAGTTCTTTAACTCTTAGAAGGTATATTTAGTATTTAGTGTAAGGCGTATAGGTATTAATTCTTTTTTTTATTATTTAGCTTTACTAATCTTAGCTCTATTACTTTTTTTAGTGTAGTTATAGAGTAGAGCTGTAATTCTTAAAAAACTTTTAATAAATTGCTAGTAGTAGTTTATAAAGCCTAGAAAGATCTAAATTTCTTATATACTAGTAAGTTTAGGCTAGTTTTAGACTACCTTAATTTTTTTTAGTTCTATATAGACCCTATTTATAGAGATAACGAAACCTAAGTATTTTATACTAAAGGTGTAGAACTTATACTTACTTAGTTTTATATAGAGTTAATATTCTCTAAGACGTTATAGGACTATCTAGATATACTAAATATATTTTTCCTTAGTCTAGGAGAAAATAAGGATGTTATCTAGGTAATAGATATAATATACGTTAAGTATATCTACTAGAGCTATATTAATTACTAACTAGAATACTACTAGGGTATTAGTAAGGCTAAAGGGTATAATAGTATATTTAAAATATCTGTAGTAGGTACGGAACGCGGTTTTCTACTTATCCTCTAGCTTAATTTAGATTTAGTAGAAAGCGTCTCTTAGATCTAGCTTCGTAAAGTACCTAGAATAACCTAGTCTATCTAAGAATTCCTAAATTAAGGGTAGAGGATAGCGGTTTTTTATAGTAATATAATTTAGGCTATAGTAATTAATATATAAGCGTAGCCTATTATCCTTTTTCTTAGTAAAGAACACTCCTACTTCTACGGGAGATATTAAGCGTTAGATCTATCCTTAAGTAAGGTATTTATTAATATATTTTTTTAGGGCTCTTATCTCTAGGAGAGAGAGATTGTATAATTACCTATATAGAGGTTATTTACCTTCCTTAAGATTAATACTTAGGTGGACCCTCTTAATTATAGTTAGTTCTTTAGCTTTCTTTTTATTAAAGATATTCTAGTAGTCTTTATATTAATCTAAGAGAGTCTAGTCTAGTTTAGTAACAGCCTTATTTAAGTTATCTAATTAAAGTGCCTAGAGGTTGGAAAGGTCTTTATTAATAGTCTTTAAGAATTCCTTTCTAGAAAGGATATTAATTCTTCTATTCTTCTTACTCTTTATACTATAGAAAAATGTTTTAAAGTAGAAATCTAGTCTTAGATTCTAATTTTCTAACTATAGCTAACCTAGCACTACGTTATATCCTATAAGCTTATTAACTATAAATAAACTTAGTCTACACTAGACTTACCTATTCTAGTTAGGAACTTTATAGAGTGCCTAGGTCGCGCTAAGGACTTTTAAGAGTTATCTATTTAAAGTCTAAAAGAATTAATCTATTAGATTTACTTTTATCCCTACTACCTTAGTAAAGTTAAGGTTAATAATATTAACTTTATATCCTAAATCTACAAAAGTAGTCCCTTTATAGAAATTCTAGATTAGGAGGATAGTAGGTTTATCTTCTAGATAGTAAACGTTAAAGGGCACCTAGATAGTACGCCTTTTCTAGTTTTCTATCTAGGATTTTCTATATTTATAGTAGTTAGAATAAAAGGATTAGGCGTCTGCTTTATCTTTATTTAAGAAGTATACTACGTCTAGAGTAAAAGGCTTCTTATTTAAGCTAAGTAGAATATTTTCTTTATATTCTTTAGTAAAATAGCCCGTTTTATAGTAGACGTAGTAATTCCTTTTATCCTTATCTATTTTTTTCTACTTATTGTCCTACTTATTCCGTTTTAGTAGAAAGTTAGATATATTAGAAAAACCTTTATTAAACTTCTACTTTTTATTACTATTAAAGTTCTACCTATTACTTTACGGTTTATTAAATCTAGATTTATAGGATAAATTCTAGGTTTATTTAGAAGAGTTAGAACCTAATTTAGTTTAGTTAGAA
This sequence comes from Periconia sp. R9002, assembly GCA_023627715.1. Taxonomy (NCBI): domain Eukaryota; kingdom Fungi; phylum Ascomycota; class Dothideomycetes; order Pleosporales; family Periconiaceae; genus Periconia; species Periconia sp. R9002. The sequence goes on from JAMAHW010000098.1 coordinate 13,695, forward strand.
CGTTTTAGATTAGACTATTTCCGTTTATATCTAGATTTTTATCTCTAGATTAGATTTATGCGGGTCTCTAAAGATTTAATTAAGGACTATTTAGTTATAATAATAAGGGGGTGCGTTTAGATCTTATCTTCTATAGCATTTAGGAATTTATAGATATAGTTATAGTTAGAGTTATCTAAGGTGTTCTTTTTATCTATTTTTTACTACTAGAGTTATAGAATGTATAAGAGTTTAGAATAACTTTAGCCTAGCTTCTACTTAATAGATTTAAGTCGAGAACGCGCTACGCGCTCCTACTTATAGCTAGTTCTAAGTATATTTTAGAAAGCTAGCTTAAATCTATCTTAAGTAAAGTTTTATAGGTCTATAGTCTTTATAATATTATCTTACGTGTCTTAGACTTTAGGAGATAAGTAATATTACGTAAACTTAATCTTATTTTAGTTATAGTAGAAATAAACTAAGTTATTAACGTAGTCCTCTACTAGTCTAATCTAGTTATAATATTTTTATATACTATTCCTATAATACGCATTAGGTGCATATAGCTTTAAGAAATAGTAAGCAGTATAGATAGGTAGTAATAGCTATTAAAAAATATTGTTACTAATAACGTAAGTTTACTAAATTATATTAGGGTTAGGTTTATATAGAATACAAATAGCTAGACCTAGATTAGTCTAGTCTAAATTAGGTTAGGCTTATATACCCTATAGGTTTCGCTCCTCGTTCTTAAGAGCTTAAATAACTTTCTATTATTTAAGGTACTAGATATAATCTTATATAAGCCTAACCTTTTTCTAAAAATCTCTTAGATTTATTAGGGGTAGAAGAGTAGTTTTAGGGTTAGCTAAGTGTCTATTAGGCGGGACTAAAATAGTCCCTCCTTAGGCCTCCTAGTTTTCTCTAGGGTTAGGAGACTCTTAGTAGGATAAGACTAAGCCTAGCTTAGAAGGTAAGGATATTTCTATTATATTTTAAAGGCGTATATTTAGTATGTTAGATAGAGTTCTTTTATAGGTTTTAGGATTAAGTAGTCTAAAGTATTATTTTAGGGTAGGTGTTTAATTATAAAAAATAGGCTGTAGATATAGTAGATAATAGGCTAAACTAGCTTAATTCTAAAAGTACTAGTAGCTAAGGATTCTATAAATACCTACCCTTCTCTATATAAGTGCTTACTACTTTTATCTATCTTAGGCTATTCTAGTTATATCTAGTTTGCCCTAGTTACGTTTAGTCTACTCTATTTTTATTTAGCTTATCCTATTTATAGCTAACCTACTTTATACCTCCTAAATATTGCTATTTAGAGTCTTTCTACTAAAGTTCTTTAGTCTAGAGTATACTAGGTCGCTCTAGTCTAGGTACAGCTAGTCTAGGCTAGATATAGCTAACCTATAATAGTAGGTATACCTTACTTATTTACTAGCCTAATTTATACTTATTTAATTAATTAATAGTTTTTTTTACTAATAGTAAGCTATTAGTAGTAAATAGAAGTCTTAGTACTAATAGAACTTATATGTTAAGGATTAGACTATACTAGCTTATATTAGCTTAAATAAGGGTAGCCAAGCCTGTTCTTAGGTAATTAAGCCCCTCCTTTAAGTAGCTATCCTAGAGTAACTTACTATATCTCTAGCAATCACTCCTTATTATAATAGAAGCCTATAGCTAAGACATCTACCTACTTTATGTGCTTACCTACCTACTAGTCTTTCTTTAACATTATAGAAGAATAAAATAAAAATTCTATACTTATATATTTAATTACTTAATTAATAAGTAATATAATAACTTAGCGTAGTCTTTATAGTATTAATAACTACTTATATTAAGTTATTAGTTACTAAAGTATTATTAATATAGTAATAGTTAGTAGAAAGTAGAAGTTATAGGAGTTAGATAGTAAAAGCTAAATAGTAATAAGAACTAAAATACTAACCCCTAAATCTTAATTACGTAATTAATAGTTACCTATAAATACGTTTTTAGCTAAAGATATTACTATAAGATTCTAAACTAGTATTAATACTATAACTAATTTTATTAATTAATTATAAAAAAGAAAACACTTTAATAAAAAAGAAGATACGTTAAAGCGCTCTTATAAGAGATATTACTCTACCCCCTATTCTCTTTATTTAGGTACCTGTCTAGCTATAGTGCGACATCCATGCAAATTAACTCCCTAATCCTAACTCTATTCAAGCCTCTGCACGCCATAGTACATCTCGAACCCCTTTGCGACACCTTTAGCCATGTTCACAGTACTGAGGAAGGTTGGAATGGAGTCCTTCTCCCTCTCCAAAACTGCCGGTAATGTCCTATCGTCAAGGTCATGCCGGGTGTAAAATTTCTGATGAGATTTGTTCATCACCACATATACCTTGCTCGGATCCAATTGAATTCGCGCATCCGCAGCCGTGGAGTGAACGATCGACACGTTCACACAGTCTTTGATTGACTTTGGCAATCGTGAGAGTGTCTCGAATTTGAAAGTTCCGTCTGTGCCAAAGGTCCGCATCATCACCGCCCCCTCTTTTTCAAGCTGCTGCAGCTGCGAGACGTGGACCACACTTCCAGCACCCTTCTCAAAGATGAGCGTGTTTGCGTGTAGGACATTCGGTTTCGGTCTTTCCGCCAGCGCTGTGGCAGTCGATCTAGAGACGTATCTTTGCTTCAAAGCCGAAAGACTGGTACCACTGGACCTAGAAGTAGATCCCGGGAGAAGTAGAACGTTGGGTACATGAGTCGCTATAGGGATGCAGAGCTGGTGCTCTGCTTGCTCATTGAAACCGTACTCTAAAGGCGTATCCGTTCCGCATAGATAGTCTCCTTCGTCGGAAAAGTAGGGATCAAATATAGGAGGGTCGTGTAGCGGGAGCGGGTTGAGTCTCACCCCGGGGACTCTGTCGCGCGGGGCCGATACCGGTTCTTCGAAGTCCCACAAATACGTTGCGGGTAAGCCTCCGAAGACTTGTGGGAAAGCGATCCTTGGTAGTGTTGGATGGAATGAGACGCCTCGAGAGGGTCCTAGGATGGCGATCTCAGGGACTGCGAAGAAGATAGATGAGACGATGGATTGATATCTGGGTCTCTGTGAAGACTCAAAGTTCATATCCTGGAATATCTGCATTAGCCAGAGTTCGCCGTAGCTATTACAGCCTTTGTTGGCGGTTGTGCACGACTCTCGTATGACGGCTAGGTATTTGCCACTAGGACTGAACTTGAGCGTGAAAAAGTCGTTAAACTCTGTTGCTGCAATGTTGATGTCATCCCGAAATCGCTGGTAGACCGATGTGTATGACGCTTGAGATATGGACAGAACATCATATTTCACATCCGCCTTTGCTGCCTGTGAATTGGAGCTCGCGTCATCAAAAATGACTTGCAGCACCGTATCCAGGATTACTACTCGTCGAACATCAGGACTGATTGCTGCTGGAAGTGATATAGTAGGTTGAATATCCCTTGGCCGGGTCGCCCTATAAAGCCATCTTGGCAGAAGCCATCTTGGCAAGGTCATGTCAGTGTCTCCAATGTCTCGATCAGAAACCAATGGTAGGATCTTTTCTGGTGGAAGCATGAGCTCGAAAGCGCAAACCAATCTATTGGAGTGTAAAGACCATAATTCAAAGCGGCCTTTCCAGTTCGGCTGCGACGTTAGATTTGACCGGAGCGATGAGAGGGAGCCTGACACCTTCCATTCGCTGAATATGTTAGCTTGGACATATACGAATGTTCAACGGTTCTGGCATACTCTGGAGTCAACAGGCGTATGAGCGCCATTTCAAGTCCGGACTCCGATATCTGTGATTGTATCGTAATGCAATTGCGCGATTCACCGTTATCTCGCGCTAGGGGAATCAGCCTCGCCTCACGCGTAGAGATCCAAAAGCGTGACTTCGTAAACAGAGGAACGCTAGGTTCCCAGATTTCGTTCGGTTGATTTGCCAGCACGTGGGACCATTCTTGCTTGAGCGTCTCAATGTCCTTTGACAGCTCATAGACTAACTCGATTGCATGCACCGACGGTCCCAACGAAAGATTGCCGGATGTCGGAAACTTCGATAAGCTCCTGCTCTGTAGCCGTGGGTCCGGAACGTCGGGCTTTCCAAAAAGCCATGCAGCTTCAATCCATGTTGTGACGGACCTCCTGTCATTGATGAAGCGCGTAACCAGTTGGGTAAGGGTGCCTAGGTCGTCACTGAGAAGCTCGAGAGAAAAAGGTGAGAGCTCCTCTGCTGCGCGAGCGAAGTGAACTGCCCAGTAGGCGGACACGTAGTCCAAGAGAGGATACCGTGATTTGACCGCCCCGATGCTAGCGATTTCCTGTGCGGAGCCAGAGAGTGGTTCAGCGGGGACGGTGTGGAATAGGTACGAAAGGCACACGATTGAGACGTAAAGATTGGAGCCTGAAAAGTTCATGTCGGTCTGTGAATCTTGTTCTCCTGAATCCACAGCCTGGTTCTGGAAGAATTCCCGAGTCGACAGGTGTATGAACTGGGGTATCCCTTGGGGACTGTACTCTATCAAAGACCCCGTCAGTGCACCCAGGTTCTCCGAAAAATTTGGAATCTCGTCTTCCTTTGAATGACACCGCCCCGGATCGATTGACACTGCGACCCTGAGCTTCTCGACAGTTAATGGCTCGCAGGCAACGACAATCCAACGGAATATATTGCGAATTTTGTCCGTGGAGCATTTAGGGTTTTTTGACAAAACCTTGAGGATGACCTTGTAGAGCGCGTCAAGTCCTTCTAACCGGTTGAGATGCAACATTGCCTCTTTCCGATCACGAATGCTGAGCGCTGGAGATCGAAGGTACTCCATCAGCAATCTTGCCCACAAGAACATGCCGTTGGCTCGTGGAAGAATGTGTTCAACAAGCTCTTGCGTCGGAGTATCATCGGGGAGGAGCCTTGAGTCGACGAGGTCTTGTACCTCTGGCCGAAGAAATAGACGGATGTCGTCAACGTTGATGGGGTGGTTGGGCTCGAGACGATGGCAGCCATTGTGAAGCCAAGGTGGGATTATGACACTGGGTCGCCCACAGAGAAACCACCCGTAATTACGAGTTTTCCGGGTTTTCACCAAGTCGTTGTCAATTTCTTTCAGTGTGGCAAACAATGCATCAATATTGTTGCATTCGTCCAGCCCATCAATCACAATAAATACGGGCCCGGAAAGTGGCAAGAGATTATTGAGCAGCTCCAGAATCTTTTTGTCGCGTGCCCTGGTATGACGATTCCGGTCTCGATTCATAAACTCCATGGCAGTCCGAAGAATGGTGTCCGTGTATCGGTGAAGCGAAATGATCTGTGCGGCAATGGCTCTGAGTGCATCGTATGCTCCGTTGGCTTGGCCTCGACGTTGATCGAAAAAGTAGAACAAGACAGTTGCAAGGAAGTCCTGAGCTGTGTCATCTTCGTCAAGCGTGTATGTACCCAGTTCCTCTATGGCCCTTGAACACAAGATCGTTTTACCAAAACCGGGCTTAGCTGTGACACAATGAGTATTGGACGCCAACGTATTTGGTGTAACCTGCCTCGGAAGAGCAGCGTCTTCATATCTAAGCCAGCCTTCTGATCACCGACATTACTTTGCCATCGCTGAAACGTAGGATCACCTACTATCCATTGGCAGGTGTCTGTTGTTCTTTTATCTTGGGCTGATTCAAGACTCTCATAGAATTCTGGCGGGGCTATCCAATTCCAGAGCTGCTTCAGAGACCGTATAATTTCTGGTTCCCGCTCGTTACTAGACGAAGGTTCAGGTGGCTTGTTGTGCTCAAGAAGATTCGCCTCCATGCGGTTATAGAATCTCAACGCCTCTTCCGTCGATGCTCTTGAAATCTCTAGTTCAAGAATTCTCTTGTGATTCTCTATGTTGTTCAGTAGACTGGAAAATTGGGCGCGGATTGGTAGCCCTGAAAGCCGGCCAACTAAGGACACTCTCGCTCTAAATCCTGCGCTCGTGTTAGGTGCAAGAACACAATAGCTAAGCAGCTACCTACCTTGCCTCTTCTTGGAGAACATGATGCACATATCGTGACAGAACCCTAAGATATCTCGGTAAAGATACGCCATCACCTTTACAAGGCGCGGATATGTCTCGCCTCGTTTAAACGCTCGACCTTGTAGCCGAGTGACGAAGTCGCCATATATTGGGAGAGTGTCTGATAGTTGACCGAACATGTCTGCCACGCTGTCCAGATACGTAACGTAATTAGAGAGAAGCTGGAAGATTGTTGAGTAACCTTCGTGGGAGCAGCCTTGTCGAGGAAAAGCTAACCTTGAAGAGCACTCTAAGTGAGCCCCATACTGCCGACGACACATCCGCCTTGATCTGCGCGAAGATGGTTATGATTTCAAAATAAGGCTCTACCTTGCTGGTGAAGGTATGCAATTTGCGGACAAGGACTGTCAACTTGGCTTTGTGCACAGGATGCGACTCGGCAAGACTTTGAAGCTCCGAGATCATCACCCCGGCGTTCTCGAACTCCCTGAATTCTCCTTTATCGAAGTCAGGAAGGTTTTCGCGGAATGAAGCGCATGTCTCCTTGAATATGGATTCGGCATCTTGAATACTATGTTGTACGATCTGTCAGCGTCACACTGGTGACAGAAAAGGCTGATAGCGCAGTGAGGCTTACGTGCTTGCAGTGGTAGCCGGAGCCACGTCTGTGTCAGTCGCAGCGTCCGGCATCGCCTGGAGAATGGGGGCTACGACCAGTTCGGCGCACGGGGCATTTACGAGATTAATCGATATCTGAAGAGATGGATCAACGATAATGAAAGGCGCGGGTCATCGGCTTTCACTTATGCGACTATAGGGTTCGATCCATGGAGGCGCAGCCACACCCAGCTAGCTGTATGGATGGCTGCATGCATGAGGCCATGCGCCCAGCCTCGCCTCTCGCCGTGTACGGCTTTAGTGCTTTCGAGACTCAACCGCTGGTTAGCTTAGGGCTCCCGCGACTGACGCCTCGCTGTGCCAAAGATATTTCAGGGACCGAACACAGGCCGCGCATAGCTGCCCCCCACTGCATATAACGGGTATGAGTCTCCGCGATGGTCCAGATTACGGGGCAGCGGAGCCACGCCAATTCCAAGCACAATTCGCATACGTTGGCGTGTAACCGCCTGCTTTTCCTTGCTTTCGGTGGTGGCGCATTTGGCGTCTTCAGCTGCGGCGCCCACAGGGCTGATTTCGAAAGGAGGTATATCTGCTTCGCCACTAGCTGAGCTGAGGGGTGCTAAGAGTTCAAGGGTATGTGCCAAATGCCTTTTCAACAGCCCAGGGCGTCCCAAATGCCACTAAGGGATTTATTGGGTGGTTTATCGCTACATACGCTGGCGCAGAGTACTGGACGAGTGCGAGATACAATTTCCAGACCGGTGGGTCTCATTTCCCCAAATTCCAATTCTTTAAGTGAACATTCACTATCAACAGGTTCGTTCTGAGACCTCGAGCGCACCCTCGAGGTTCGGACTGTCAGATGATCAGTCATGGGTCCGTACAGGACGCAGTGTCAGAGCTTAAAGCCCTTCCCTATTGATATCCTCCAAGTCGCCTGGTTTGTTGTAGCCATTTGTCACTCCTTCAATCTTCTCCAAATGGTCATATATTTCCCAACCATCTTCGACTTTCCAATCTTCCTCCTTTTCAGGAAAAGGATTAGGCATCGAGGCTAATATTTTTGCCTCAATTTCTCCACTAAACAAGGCTTTGTTGTCGCGAGCGGAGCATTCTTGAAGCTCATGTGTCCTTTGCCATAATGCTTCTCGAACATTACGTTGATGAGAGATGAATGGTACAGTGCTATAGCTCATTCCAGACAGGACATCGAGATGATACTGGCGATGCTCATACATCAAGCGTTCTGCGAACGCCCGGTCTTGCAGCATGGGCGCCCAGTCATACAGATAGGCGATTTGAAGGGTGATATGGATTCGAAGCATATCATTATCGGAGGGGCAATCCAATTGGCTCTCAATCAAAGCGTCTGATAAGCCTGCTATTGGAGGAAAGACGGTGGTGACCTGGGTTTTTGTATTTTCTTGGGCATTTTCTTCAAGGTTGAAATTCCAGTCTGCAGCTGGAAGAAGGACAGTAGTTGTTGGTCCCGGAGGTTTCGTACTTGGTGGTGGCGGCATGGAGTCGTGCGGGGGAGGCTTGGATAGTTCTGCGTCGTGACTATCTTGAGATGGTGGTGTTAGACGACGCTGTGCGTAATCTACGTTTGCATTTCCAATTTTGCCCTTCTCTTGCGGGACGAGGGTCCATCCATTTTGGATAAGCACCTGTGCAGCTGTCTCAATGTCTGATACAAGTACGTATAGGTCGAACACAACTGTTGGGACGCCATAGTACGCGATAGCATCCTCGAACCAAACGACGCAAGGCATTCCGTGGTCGTGCAAAACATAGCACGGCTGATGTCGCGGATTCGAACTATTGATCGCCATCGTGCGGAAAGGATTCCGAAGAACCGATTGAAATCTCCTAGTAATGTCGCGAGATAGAGATGATCGGGCGATAGGTAGCACGATGGCTATTTGGATACAGAAAGGCTATAAACAACGGCGTGAGCACGCGTATGAAACTAGAAAAGCCGGGGTCGAATCCACGCATGTCACGTACGGTAGGCCACGCTCATGTGTGTATGGTACAGGATGGTATGTATGAATGTACGTGGATCTGCCTATGTGCCCATTCGGTGCTACGGCGCTAACCACATTGGGTATAGCTCTACCTCCGTACCTTCGCCAAGTCTAAGCGACGCTAAAAGCACTAGGCTACTCAAGCTATTATTCCTGTACGCATTCCCCCTACACCGCGCAGTAGGATGCCCGTCCGCACAGCTACACACACAGAGGCCGTTCGTCGTGAGGCTGGTCATAGTTTTATCCAATGGGATCGGTTCTACGTAAGTTAACACTGCTACTCATTGCAGTGCGCTTTTAACGACCATAAGACAATCACGAAGGAGGAAGCACGACGCCTTCTTTCAAATAATTCAGATTCTACGTGGCTTACAATACCAGCCGATACGAAGATGGAGGTGCTTGAGACTGTAAACAACAAGTTATCTAAGGAAAAGATACCAACAGTAGATGAAAGTATACTTAAATGGCGTATGTCCCTAGTAATGCGTAACGTCAGAAGGGAGATAAGTAATGATTTCGTGTCACTATTGTTGAATTTTGTTGAATGGTAACATAGGAAGCCGCTCTAACCAACCTAATCGCCGTCCTTTTGATCCTGTTCGGGATCTCTGATACTAGCACTTGAGGCTACATACTCTTGTGACATCCCGCATCATTGATCTTCTTGCATTTTTAATTTGAATTCGGGATCCAAAGATGTGTCTGGTTGACAGAGCTATGCAACATAGATAAGCTCAAGTGCTCGGTAGTCTAATTCGTCGGAGAACGCGTTCAGTGAACGAGTGATGAACGGTGGAAATTGCACGTGTGCGCCGGTACATCTCAAGAAAATAGTTGTTTGAGCAGTAGCGTCAAGTTGGAATATGTAGCTCAAGTGCTGCAACTTTTACTACACTAATAGTCCGGCATAAGCGGAAAGAAATCGCAATGGCTTGCCCATCCTTTGAGTTTTTTTTTTTTTTTTGTCCGTAGTTCGAAAGACATCTCTCGCATGTAGTGATGTGGTGACAGCTCTGTTCCCAGGTCCTTATTGATTCGCATCTTCCAACTCTTCTTTTTTCTGCGGCAAATTGTCTGGTGGACTAAACCACGTTACAAATGACGGCATACAGCCTCAGTGCTACCAATATAATCGCAGCATATTGAGCCATAGCCCAAATCCCAACTATGCCCAAATGGTATGTGAGATCTGAGCTCCGGCCGAGGAGTGGAATGCGATGATAGAAAGTTGCGGCTGCGGTTGAAATTCCACCGAAAGACGCGTCAGCTGAGAACAACGGCATAAAAATAAAGCTTGAGGTTGGCTAACAATAATGCCACAATATAGGTTCGCGCCAGGCTCCTCTATCCTCCTAGTGAGCGTAGACGCACAGCAGCTGTAAACAATAAGAGCAAAAAATACAGCAACATCTGTAAAAAGCCCAAAAAATCAGCAGCGAATATGAACAATGATGTATTGCCGCAGTTAGCATCGGCGGTGGGATGCGAAAGGCCTCTGCGACGTATGCCTTGGAAAGCGAATTGGAAGCCTTGAGATGAAGGAGGACTAGTATCCGAAAGTCACCGCACCCGTAGCATAGGCGAACCATCTCATCGTGATAGTATTGGTAGCATTGGTGTTTAGCTGAGAACCGACGGATTTGAAGGAGATGTATAAATTTGGCTGCGCCTGACATGGCACTGGGGACTGTAGAACATTGATCGCAAACATTGAGGTACTGAGACTAGCAATGATCTGTGTGGTAAAGTTAAAATACTGGAAAAGTATCATTACATCCATTATGCGAGGAAGAACAGAGGCGTGGACGTTTCAGTAATGCTTGAAAATGCCGCGATCAATAATGGCGGGCGACGTCCTATAAGATCGTCCAAACAACAATGGTCACAGTGCTGTATGAATGGTTAAAACAAATCAATTTGTAGTAACGAAGCAGTGATCTTACAAGTGCGAAATTATTCACGAAAATTACCAGAGCGAATATTTGGGAATGATGAGATAAAACGTCTCAATTGATGTCTGTCTCCATGTGATGTTGATGTGATTTTCACATTGCTCGGAGTGCTGCCATAGATGCACGAAGGGATGGTCTGATTGAGACGTCTCGGAAGTCGAAGCAGCCACGATATTCCTGATTGGAAATTACATGGGAGTGAACAGTCCAACCACAAAACGACAAGACGACCGTCGACTGATCTGTGTCATGATCAATTGATGTACCCTCTGACCCGAAATATCCCATGGCGCAGCCCCTGTATTTGGTGGGGCGGGAGCGAGATAATATTCGGACATGGACCAATTATGTTCGCGGGATAGCTGGTAGCTGTTGCACCGTTGACTACGCCTTGTGCACGTACAAAAGCACTGCTCTCACCCTTCGAGAGACGCTCTCCATTCTCGACAAGTATCGATTCCTTGACTTTGTACCAACTTCACCCTACCAACTCTTACAACTTTCATTATCCACAAAGATGAGTACTAAACGCCCATTCATCGTCATCGTACCGGGTGCCTCCCAGAATCCCGCTCATTATGGCTATTTGAGCCACCTCCTCCAACTCAAAGGCTATCCGATCTTCTCAGCTCTTCTTCCGTCCGTTGGCGCCACAGAAAGGATTACTGTTAAGGATGACGCCCAATATGTGCGCGATAAAATGCTACTTCCTGTGCTGGACCACGAAGAGCACGACGTAATCATGCTTATGCATTCCTATAGTAGCGTTCCTGGGAGCGTTGCAGCGAATGGCCTGGGCAGAAAGGAACGTATAGCGAGCGGAAAGAAGACCGGTATCATTGGACAGATTTATCTCTCTTCTCTCTTGGCAACATTAGAAAGGGAGGCAGCGGTGAGACTATTGTTAGCATCTTCGGCGGTAACTATCCGCCACACATCAGGCCAGATGTAAGTGTTCATTTTTGGGGGATGTTTGTACCAAACATACGGCTTACGGTATGCTCTTAGCCAGCCTCAAACCTCCTATGCTGTGACGACCGTATCGGGCCGCTATATCATGACGTCTCAAAGGACATTGTTGACGCTCTGGCAGTGTCTGCTATGGCTCAAGGGATGACATCATTCAATTCACCGTGTCCTAGAGCAACCTGGGATAGCAAGGAGTATGAAGGACGCGTAGCGTTTATTCGAACTTTGAATGATGCCGCCATTCCTGTATCTATCCAGCAGATGATGCTTGATGGCTCTGGCGTCAAGTGGATTGTCAAGGACATTGAAAGCGGTCACTCTCCTCAGGTCTCTCAACCGGAGAAGTTGACTTCCATAATTGTTGAGATTGCGCAGGAATTCGAGTCACTTTAGGATATGTAGGTTTGATTTGGGCGGAAAATCCGCTGTCCTCAAGTGCTATCTTTTACGCTTTGCGATCACCACAGCTAACACAATGATAACAAGAAGTGTTCCCTACTGCAAATTTTCATGACCAAAGTGCAGAATTTAGTTGTTGAATGAACATAATCTTTTTGAACGCTAGGGTACTAGGGCTCAAGGCATCGTCAGACGCACTTACATCCCGGATTATATAACCAATCCTGAGACCGACAATGTATGCCATGAAACTCCATTGCGTTCCTCACAGTTCTAAATTATATTCTTGGTAGAATTACGTGCATTTATACATGAGAATCATTTGAATTGATACTAAACTGCTCTTTGATCAAAGCAAACATAAAAAACGCTCTATCACGTGCGCACACAGTTACATGTGTGTCGGTCTGGCCGAGGACGTTATTGTGTGTTTTTCTCTGCCCGCGCCGGTACCCAGGGTAAACAATATTCTGCGAGAATCAATTTATACTTTTCTCACCAAAACGTTCACTCCGTTTCTGACTAATTCCTTAGCTCACATATCTGAGGTATCTGACACATCAATTGACGCTCCCTTTCTGAGACCAAAATCTGAATCTATCTATCCACGCCATTACACAAAAAAAAACCTAGATTGTAGTGTCGTACGGATTAATACGGTCAATTTGTTAGGAAATTTCTCTGTTCTGTCGAGCTTTTCCCTCCAGCTCATCGTCCTCAATATCTCTCAGTTCCATGATCTCACCTAGGTGCTCATTATGCGGCGCCGAGTATTCTGACTTATTCTAGACTTATTCTAGAGCTTGCGCTCGCTTTCAAGAGATATTCTTCCGCATGGGTTATTTTTAATCGTTGGGTTAGTCTGGGAGGTTTTTGAGCCAAAGAGGACTTCAAGTTGTTACTAGTAAGGGATGAAAATCCAGATCGAAATAATCGAAAGAGATCTTTCGGCCCGCTGGCTGCGGAAAAATGGTCCAACGTCAATAGACAGCCCGCTATAATGAACACCGGTGGCTCTATGAGAGCCCATAGTAGTGATGTTGTATATGAAGGGTTTCTGGAAGAAAGAACCACTGGCTGCCGACACTTCAGTGAACGTGACCGCATGGTAAAGGCGAATGATTGAAGTAATTACGTAGCTGTTGGGCGAATTATAAGTTCCACATTTGATTACATCTATCAGTATACTCACAGACTGCCCAAACTGGGAGTAGCACCGAGAACTATTTTTCGCTAGTTCTCATATGCAATGCAGACTGCGGACTGCCGCAATAGGCAAAGCTAAATTCAAGAAATGGAGAGTCGTAGGGCTACCTCAATGCTATTTACTAGCCTAACCCTAACCCTAACCTAACCTATCAATACCTATTTACTTTTGAGCTTAGTAAGACCCAGGGCGAACAGAGAGCATTCCGCCATCTAGTAGCAGAATGCATCCATTCACAAATGAACCTGCCCTAGATGCCAAGTAAAGCATTGCTCCGGCTATATCCTAAGAGAAGTATTAACACCCTTCCTATTTAAATTGAATTGATGAATTGGCATACCTCCTCGGTGCCTGCTCGCCTGGCAGGAATGGCTTGCCAGGACATAGATCCAACGGTGCTGATATCCCCCTCCGGTGTGTGAGCCTACTGCAATGTAAGTTTCGTGCTCCATAATGACTGAAGTGCTTTCGTCTATCTTTGCTCAATTCAAACCTCCTACGACGAACTCACACAGCATGTTTGATACATACCTCCGTCATTTCTGTAACGAACATACCAGGGGCAATGGCGTTGGCACGGATGCTATACTTGGCAAACTCGGATGACAAAGTTTTGGTTAAGTGGTTCAGACCAGCTTTGCTAGCATTGTAGATATAACTGGGAGCTTCGAGACGGTTAAGTCCACCAAAACTAGTGGTACTAATAAATTGGCTCTGCAACAACCCGCTCTTTCCTACACTGTCTGGGTGCGTGTTTCCAGCACCTAGCAAAGCTAGGAAGGAGAGAAATGTGAAATACGACCCAGCGACATTGGTGCTGACGACTTTACTTGCATCTTCGTAAGTCGTCTTGTTCCATAGTTCTTTTTGAAGTTCTTCAACTGTCTGATCCTCCGGCCTAGGAGCCATGTTGGTGACCTCACCGAGGTAGCCAGAATTAGCAACGAGGAGGTTGATGAATGGCGTTTGCTTTTCGATTGTGGACACTGCAGTCCGTAAGGATTCCTTGGAGCTCACATCACATGGGACTGGAATGAGAGACGCGTTTTTCTGAAAAGAAATCAGACCGAGAGTTAACAATCAGAGATGACTTAATACCGCTTTGGAGGCGACCTCGTTGAGTTTGGACTCTCGACGACCGAGTATGAAAACTTTGGCTGCGCCGTTCACATCCAAGGCTTGAGCCATGACTTCCCCCAGACCGGAGCCAGCGCCTATAGTTTGAATAAGCATCTTCTGTATCCATGATCCGTACATGGCATGCGTAAGGAACCTTACCGGTGACTACGGCAATCAGACCATTTACGGAAAAAAGCTCTGCAGCTTCAAGCTTCGCCATTATTTTTATTGATCACTGTGAAAACAGTTAGTTTAATAGCGGGTTAAAATGATAGGAACCATTGATTTGAAGAACTGGAAGAGCCGATCTTATAGTGATTCATGCTCTGCTGCGCTCCCATCAGTTGATGTTCACATCAATGATGTGCGTGCTACACAAAAGGAAATGGAAATGACTAACATTTGAATCAATTGATGAGTCAATAAGAAAAACCATTTGCCCTGACTGGTCGCCACCATAGCCAAATGTTATGGTACGCCCTGGTAGATGTAGCAGAATAAGCTAGCGGGAGTATACCGATTAAAAATGTCGTACTCCGCACTCCGCACCCCGCACCGCTGCATGCAGTGTCGGCGTCCGACGATCAATACCTACATTGATTGACACTTAGGTACTCTCGTCAACACTTGAAATTTCCTACCCGCGGTTTCCACCGCCAACACTGGGACGAGTGGGTGCTTGCGCATTAACTAATAACATTGAACCGTTCAATGTTATCAATTGATCACTGCTATCTTCACCCTCATCGCCGCCACAATCTTCACTATACTTCAGGCGATGTTGCCTATGCGCCGCGCTTCCTATCTGGAGCTCGATTACCAGAAGCACCTTCTCTCCTCCAGTGCTCTACTATGCAGCCCTTGGTCTAAGACATTCCACCCTTTTTTTCGTGAACCACTGCTGCCTCTCCATTCCAGACGTGGGATCAAGTGCTCGGGCTCAATCACGATGGAGTTGCTGTTGTGCATGCAGGCCCGTGATTTACATATACCTCAAGTGCTTGTGCCACAGCGCAAAGCTCGCGGCAGTCGCCCGGTTTGTATTCGCAAAAGTGGAAGAAATACGACTGTGACGACCCTGCATACATATCAATTGATGTAATGCATCTAGCCACGCGTTTAGAAGCATCAATGATGATTAGACGATGGTCGAGCGCCAAACGCTGCGTCAAAATTCCATTTAGCAACACACAAGTACTTCTTAGATGGGCAGATTGCGATGTCAGACCCATGTTCTGCAGCTCTTTCTGAGGACTCGCTGGGTCCAACATCCTTGTGCAAATGAGGATGAATGCACACTGCGACTACAGGTGGGGGGTTGCGAAATGGGATGACAATCCGTGATTTGCACCTGAGTGGCTATATGAGTGGGAAAGCACATGCTATGTCGAGCGATATATTGTCATCAATCCTGCTTGCGTGGTGGGCTGACGTTACGGATATTGTGCGACTAAGGGCGTGTGTAAGCGTTGTAGAGGAGAGGCGGCAAAAACGAGGACAAATTGAGGGGTGGCCGCGGCAGTTTATGAAGACCACAGATGAAACCAGTCGACATTTGAAATAGTGGTGAGGGAGGAGTTGAGAAAGTCGTTTTTAGAATACAAAATTTCTCTAACGAAACATCGATTTGAAGAAACCAGACATTAACAATGTTTAATCAAAATATGGGGGAATATTCAGATCATATCAAGCACCAGGCGGTTCACCACAACATCTGACAATGGGAATCGAAAGCCAATTGGAAGCATCATCATCTCATAATGTGCGTAATCTAATCGGTCTGGTAAACGCAGTACCCATATTGCCCCCCCAAGTCTTACAAAGGGTAACCCTTTCCCCAGCTGGCGTGCAAAAAAGGCACTCTCAATATCCCAGTGTTTTGAAACTTTCTTTGATATCATCTACGACTACATCAGGCACAATCACAGCTGGGAAGTGCCCACCCCTCTCGTGACGAGAAAAGAACGTGACGTTGGCGTTACGCTCGACCCACTCACGAGGCTGAACACGGTAGTTAGCCAAATATGTTTTTATGAAAACGATGAATTCTAGAAGTAAGTGAATACTCACAACGTAATTGAAACTTGCGAGTTCAGGATACCCTGCTATACCCCCGTACTGGAGCACGCTAGTAGGAACGGACGATTTTCTCTTTGCTGCGAAATACTCCGGATTGTAAAGTTCGAGATAACTTCGGATATTTCCTAGAGAAAATAAGTGTAAGTTCATATGAGGAATTATGACAAGAACTTACCATAAACGCCTGGAATATATAGGAGAAGGGCTTGAGTAATGATGTCAGAAGGTGAAGGGTTTGACAAATAGTCATTGACAGTGAAGAATAGCTGATACATCCAGGCCAGGAAGCCAAGTGGACTGTCGTTTAGAGCGTACGCAATAGAAAGCGGCAGAGTAGAGTGAATGGCCGAATAGGCCGCGTGTTTCGTTAGAAATGCGTTGACAGAGCTTATGTAT
Organism: Periconia sp. R9002; assembly: GCA_023627715.1. Lineage (NCBI taxonomy): Eukaryota > Fungi > Ascomycota > Dothideomycetes > Pleosporales > Periconiaceae > Periconia > Periconia sp. R9002. The sequence goes on from JAMAHW010000098.1 coordinate 30,494, forward strand.
GCAGTCTCTTCAGGTGTAGTTTGATTAGCGGCGTATCGGGCTGTATCTGTCTCGTTTGGAAACACGATATAAAAATCGGTAACGTGATTAATGATCTCGGTCTCCTGCTCAACAACCATGGACTGGGCGACTACAAATCCTAAATCAGTGGAATAAACGGCGTATTTCTCGTAACCAAGTTGCTTCATCAAACCCGAGAACAACGCCCCATGCTCCTCTGGGCCAAGGCCAGCTTTCGTCGCTGCTTTAGAGAACCCATACCCGGGGAAATCAGGTGCTATCACATGGAATGCCGGGCTGCTAGAATCTGTTGGATTTACGAGTTCTGGAATAACGGCTGCCCACTCATGGCTCGTGCCTAAATCGAAGGTTAGTTGGCTGAAACGTGAATATTTCAGTGAGCTATTAGGGTGTCGTCTTACTCGGCCAACCGTGTAACATTAGCAATGGAATAGCATCACTGCGATTGCTGCGTTGGTGTATAAAGTATACGTCAAGTGGGAGATCATAGTCTCCCCCTGGGGGCGGGAGCGTGATAGTGTACTGAGAAAACTTGGAGTTGATCTCTGATTCGACGGCGGACCAGTTGTATGACTCTTGCCAGTATTTCCCGATATTGGTTATGTTGTCAAGGGGTGGTCCTTCCGCCCATGCAGGTCCCTCAAGCTCGATTGAAGGGCGAAAGTTCGCCACCTTCCTGCGCGTTTCCTCGATGAAAGTTGGATCAACCTTGATCTTGTACGGCTGAGGAGCTTTGCCTGTAGCAGGGGCTGCGCTTCCCAAATGTACGCGGGTGATAAGCAAGGAAAGGAGCGGTAAGGACGCTAAAGACAGCATTGTTCAAGACAGGGTATATGGCAATTTGAGAGGGAGAACTTGGCAAATAAGATAGAAGTCTCAATTGATGATAGGAGAGGCGTGAATATTCTCGACCTGAATTTCCATCTTCTATCAGGTAGACGAAGTGAATTTATATCGCAGATGTATAACAAGCGTATCAATGTTGGTTCCTTGCATCGGCATTCAGTCTGACCCGAAATGTAAGTGCATTACAAATTAGCAGCGGAAAGAATTCTCTTGGCGACTGCTATTACATTTATGTGTTTGATTAGTGATCTGACCGTACTCCCATTCATCTAAGCACGGTCGTATCTGCTTTGTTAGCAGGAGATATAGTTGAGTCAGCGCCCGGTTTTTCGTGGAGATCACGCCCGATCCTTCCTATCCACTTTGCAAGAGAATTAGGCTTCTGTGGCTCTGATTCAAGTTTTGGGAAGCAGTACTGCGTTGATGCCGCGGGTAGCGACTAGAAACATTATTTTGATGCTTACGAAAGCAGAGGGTTGGTTTACATCAATGATGTATGTTGGTCGTGCGATATCAGGTGTACAAGTGGTGTCGATTTCTAAGCGTAGCACTGAGATCGTCGAAAACAGCACGGATCTGAAAAGCATTTGAGATATCTAGCAGAGTGCTAGACGAACTAGTCGATGACTAAAGCATTGACGTCCTTGCATCCTACACGCTTGATTTCTGTTTTAGTTCATCGTTTGTCGGATTACAAGAGGGTCCAGGGATCTATATATGTGAGACAGTCAGCTGTGAGCCGTGCTAGAGCCATCGAATTGCATTGGAATAGTCACGTAAGCTCAAATGCTGTTATTATTACTCCTAGTTAAGAATACTAATATGTAAGAGTATACTGACCCCGTTATATCTTTTGAAAAATTTACATATAATATAAAACAGTTTCGATGCGATTCGATGGCTCTAGCGTCGATAGCCCACTTCTGACGGATGATCATTGATGTTTATTGGTGACGTCTATGTCTTTACCTATTTGGGGAATGGACTATCCGACTATCTTACTAATATCCAAATGTTTTGGACGGCTTTAGGATTCTTTTCGCGCGAGTGAAATACTGTCTCCGATTGTGTGGCCCTCAAGCTAGGTCTTCGCAAAGTCTAATATCTTGCAGCATCAATTGCACCACCATAGCAAACATCAATTAATCAATTGATTTGCAGTTACATACGAACTGTATCTCGAGACTAATCACAAACATCATGAATTCTACCCACGCATCAGTCACCTAATTTTTCCATGCCAATTATTTTTCGTATTCTGCGGCGGCTTTGACACAGTCCCAAAAATGACATCTCGCAGGCGGCTTACAGGACACAGCTCATATCAATACCAGAAATAATTGAATCTTCTATTTTTCCGTGCAGCGATTCATCACAGTTGAACATGATTGGAAAGTCGCTTTTCCTTATTTCGACCTCGCGCCAAATTCTTAGTGCCCCGAATGCCACCCGCACTTATTGGGTAGCCTCAAGTGCTCTCGTCGATTGAATGGAAATGAACTTACTAGGACACCAACGTTGGTACATTACTATCGCTAATCAACATATTTCTGTTTCAACGCATCAAAGCTGACACTGATATGGGCAGATGGAATGTGGCCAGGAATCAATGTCAAGAGCAGGATGCAGATATGAAGAATTGAGTGGAGCGGTGGTCCTAACGGCCACCTTCATCACTAGTTTCAAGTTCAAGTTGTGCTTAGATAAACGCGGGTGCGAGAGGCTGTGGTACTATTCATTGATACAGCAAGAATTTGTCTGGGTTGTAAGTAAAGCGGCATCAATTCCACAGTGAGGGCTGAAAACCATGTGTAAACTGTGCAACTTGCACGTTCTCTGCCGCACGTGTAACATACAGTAAGTAGTCTCAAGCTACATCTTGAACGCAAAATCCCCAAGAAAAGTACCACTCTCGCCAGCGTGGAATTTGACGCGTGTAACACACTGCATTGGGCATTGATTCGCGAGCGCTACTACCGGCGAGACATGGCCCGAGTAATCCCCTCCGGCGGCAGCTATTGCATAGCAGCTGCATGTGGCAACGCAACCAACCTCATCATGATTTTAAGGCCTATATATCAGCATCCAAAACTCATAAATAACTTTCAAGGATCTTTGCTCCCACTATTCACATCTCCGGACCCTTTCATCGCACCACTTGACCCTATCTGACATTTTACCACAAGTTTTTATTCGGTTGTCGGAAATGGCACATCCCATGCAAAACCCCTCCATCGTCCTATACGGACCCGGTAAGGCCAAAGTAGAAGACAAACCAATTCCTGAGATTTCAGATGGCCACGATGTAATCATCAGGATTGGGTTCGTTGGAGTCTGCGGAAGCGATGTCAGTTCTATTTTCTCTGCTTTTTCTGCGGGTATTGATTCCAAGTGGGGCGGGTGTTGATACCAGCACTACCTACGCGCACCTCTTCCACTAACATCATGCGGCTCAGGTGCATTTCTGGAACCATGGTGGAATAGGTAAACACGTCAATCCGGACGCGGGGATCGTCATGGGCCACGAAGCATCGGGCACCGTTCACTCCATAGGACCGCTCGTGACGACTCTTGCAGTTGGCGACCGTGTAGCCTTAGAGCCCGGAACGCCCTGCCGTTACTGCCGCCCATGTAAATCGGGATCTTATCATCTTTGCAAGAAGATGCGATTCGCAGCAGCCCCGGGCCCTCCTGATACCCAGGGGACGTTGAGCAAGTATTTCAAGATTGCCGAAGATTTTGCCTACAAGATACCGGAATGGATGAGTCTAGAAGAAGCAGTACTTGTGGAGCCAACCAGTGTAGCCGTGCATGCGGTGAAGCTCGCGGATGTCAAGCCTGGGGAGCTGGTCGTAGTCATGGGGAGTGGCACGATTGGCTTGTTGGTTGCCGCCGTCGCTGAAGCATTTGGGGCCGGTCGCATTGTACTTGTTGACATCTTGGATAGGAAACTCCAGTTTGCAAAGGGGTTTTTGAAGTGCGATACTTTTAAATCAGATACAGCTGCGGAGACCCCAGAAAATGCTTCCAAGTTGTTGTTCGACCTGGGGGTAGAAGAGGTGGATGTGGTGATTGAAGCTTCAGGCGCAGCATCTTCTGTAGACTTGGGTATACATGTTCTGAAGTCTGGAGGAAAATATGTACAAACGGGGATGGGCCGACCAAGAATAGAATTCCCGATCGGTATGATGGCCGAGAAAGAGTTGGCGGTACATGGATGCTTCCGTTATAATTCGGGAGACTACGAACTGGCTGTTGACCTTCTCTCGAGGAAAAAGATAGAAGTAAAGCAGCTAATTTCCTCAACATCGCCGTTTGAGGAGACTACTGCGGCTTGGGAGAAGACGAAGAATGGTGAAGGAATAAAGAACTTGATTCGCGGCGTGCAGGATTGAGAGAATTACCAAGCACAGACAAATTCCATAGTGGGATACTTATGAATACACATAAGACGTACAATTCTATATATTCTTTCCTTCTCAAGCATTCGTAACCAACGTCCCAACAATCACTCTTTGTCCAAATCTGCGATTTGCAATATGGCCTTTCCAAAATTCTTGCCAGCGAGCATTCCCAAGAATCCATCAATGCCGTTATCGATTCCTTCCGTCACGCTGTACTTTGCTACTAAAGAGCCATCAGCTAGCCATTTTTGCAACTTTTCCTGGTGCTCCTTGGCATATCTTGGGCCCATGTCCGGATTAAAAACGATGAAGCCTCGCATTGTAATGCTTTTCGCCACGATTTGCATTAGGTTTCGGATTGGGTATCTCTCTTCAGGCTTCGCGTTGTACTCCGAGACCATACCACAACCAACTTTCCACGGTTAGTATAGTGACAGATGCAGTAGAGGAGGACATAAAACTAACCTATACGACCGAAGTTGTTCATGGCATTGATGGCTGCTTCCAGGTGCTCTCCTCCAACATTCTCGTAGTAGATATCGATGCCATTAGGAGCAAGACGGGCCAGGGCGTCGGCCGGCTTCTCCTTTTTGTAGTTGAAGCCGGCGTCAAATTTGAGCTCGTTGAGAATGAAGTCGAGCTTTTTGTCGTCACCGACGCTCCCGATAACGGTCAGTCCTTCATGTTTTGCCAACTGTCCCACCAGCTGTCCTACCGCACCCGAGGCAGCCGAAACGAAGATGGTCTCGCCCTTTTTTGGCTGTCCAATCTCGAAGAATGATGACCAAGCCGTCAAGCCGGGCATGCCCAAAGCACCCAAGAAGTGTCTAGGGTCGAGGTTGTAGGGATTGTTCAACTTTTCCACAGATTCGACGAATGCTTTGTCATAGACTGAATACTCTTCAGTTCGAGCAGTCGAACCAGCGAGGATCACGTCCCCCGGAGAGAATTTGGAGGTGTTGGATTTGATGACTTTCATGATGGCGTTGTTCGTGATGGGCTCTCCGAGCTGGAAGGGTGGGGCATAGGATTTGACATGGGCAGGTCGCATCCGGCCACGTTGATAGGGATCAAAAGATACATAGTAGTTTCTGACTATGATGCCGCCCTCGGGAGGTGTTTGGTCGAGGTCGATAGGCCGGTCCTTGATGACCAGATCCTGGCCTGCAACTGGCCAGCCCTCGGGGACCTTTTCGAAAATGATGCCCTTGTTCTGTACCATGATGAGAAGGTGGTTGACGGGTATTCGGAGAGCAGATTTGCGTAGTGGGGTGCAGGGGTGGGTTGAGCTGTCCCAGGTAGAGTGAAATCAAGGGGAGTTGGTTACTGGATTTAACGACTTAGATGTACATGTACTTGGTTCTGTAGATGGAGGAGGACGTTGGCAGGCAGCTTCCGTTATATAGTTGGGCATGTCCAGGACAGCAGCACAAAAATCATGGTAGTCGAGCCGAAAGCATCCGGAATGCTTCATTAATCCAGCGAGATTGCATCATAGCCTACATGACTAGCATGTATCGTCCATCATTCAAAATCGGCGAAAATGGCTGTGGTTCGGCGGGATGGCGTGCAGGGCCCGTCATGCCAGGCAGGGCCAAACTACTTAGCTAGGTGGGTAACAAAACCTGAGTAGAATGTTCGATGGAGTCCAGGCGCGGCATGGTACATGTGTGTAGACAGTAGTTACGCGACGTGGCCGCAAAGAGTGGTTCCATTGTGGGCATCAATGTCCACCTGAGGTGGTGGTGATGGATTCATCATGTTGAACGAATTGCCTACATGTACCGTAGGCAAAGAGAAAAAGGTGATTACATATGCTCTCCATCATCCCGGAGCTAGTCCCAAGCAGGCTAGAGTCGTCCGTTCGTTACAGTAGGTACCTGCCCGCTACCGTACCTCTGTTCAACATTCGATAAGTTCACCACCATCTAATAACTTGACATTATCATGATTCAAATCCATTGAGCCCACCCGCCAATAATAGCAACATCCCTCATGGCCGGCCAAACCCTTCCCTCCGACCCTCCACCGTCCTATGACCAAGTGCGACACATTCCCCCACCTGCCCCCGCCGAGAACGCAAACATGCCCTCTCCCAGACGAGGGCCACCGCCCCAGCAACCACTCGACATACCGCCTCTCAATGAACTGCGTGGGAAGCGCGTGGTGCTGGCATCGGCATCCCCCCGTCGCAAATACCTCTTAGGCCTTGCAAGTGCCCCCAAAAGCCTCCGCCGTGTGGTCAGCTAGACGGCTAACAACACACCCTCCCCAGCTTGGTCTCACCAACGTCGAAGTGATTCCCTCCAATTTTGCCGAGAACCTGCCCAAGACAATGGACCCCCACGAATACGTACACAAGACAGCCTCGGAGAAGGCCATGGACGTCTACATGCGGGAGGTTGACAATGGTGACCTGGGCATTGTCATCGCCGCCGACACCGTCATCATAAGTCACAATGGGCAAATCATGGAAAAGCCGCGCAATCCCCAACACCACTTGGAAATGCTCAAAAGGCTGAGGGATGAAGGCTCTCATCAGGTCGCCACTGCCGTGGTTGTCATGAGACCACTTGTGAACCCCATAGAGCCTGGATACCGGCTTGAGACGCGAGTCGAATCGACGACCGTCAAATTCGATCCCAAGGGTACATTTCCCACCGGCCACCCATTCTCTGCCATTTTGGACTCTTCCTGACAGTGACAGTGACCGATGAGAAAATTGCTGCATATGTCAGAACACGAGATGGCAACGATAAAGCTGGCGGATACGGTCTCCAGAGTGCAGGATCTATCCTCATTGAGCGCATCGAAGGTTCACACGACAATGTCATTGGCTTGCCCCTACGCGTCACGCTCGAGCTCATTGAGCTGTGTATGGAACCGGAGGAGGATGTAGACGATGAAGATGACATGGACAATGTCTTTTCGGGCGTTCTTTGAAAGGGGGAAATCAGATGGGAAAGGCAACAAGCAGTCCAAGATGTCTCGCATTACGTGGCAGGAATCGGGCGCGCATCCACCTTTTGCCCTGATCAGATTCAAGATTAGCAAGGCTGTCGTCCAACCTTGCAGGAACCTGCCGTACACTGACAGTGTCAATAACGGGGAAGCTGATCCCCGGAGGGACAGATCATACTTTCAACGCAGCCCCAGCTGAAAGCCGATGCCACAGGTGGTGTCAAGATGGGTTCCCAAAGCATGGCCAGAGAGGATTATGTCGAGCAGAACACCCATGTCTGCAAACAGCTATCGCGTTGAGGGATCAGGAAATCTAGTTCAACTTTTTGAATCATGCACATTGTTTGAGCGTTCAGGCCATACTGTATCGTACGTCCTCGTCGAGTAATTTGTGAAGCAATTGTCCAAAATTTGAATGTTTCTTTTTTCATGATGGCGCGGCGGACATGGCGTTAGCCTATGTAGGTACGCAGTCTTTTGCCGGCAGCCCCTCTCGACGGAACGTCCAGAGGGGGTAGGTAGTGGAAACGCATGCAGGCACACAGGCCAAGCGAGCCAGATATGGTTGGCCCAGATCATCTTGGCCAGGAGATCAGAGGGGGCCGAGAAAGCGGTAGGATCAAGGGATGGCTACGCGCGCTCACGGCATCTCATGTACTTATATACATGGCAAGAAGTAGCCCTGTGCCCTTATTCTCACGCTTTCTGTCAGCTGCAGTCTGCTCTCTGCATACTGAAGAGGCGCGCGCATACAGCCCACATGTCAGGCATGGCTCCAACGCGGTGAGATCTGTATCATCATTTGGAAAGGATCCATCCACGTCCAAAATGCGTTCCTGGAAATGGATAATCCATGCCTTGTCAGTCACCTTGCCAGTCATCTCTGCAGAAATATGCGCTGCACCTCCTTTAAATCTTCCTTATCAGAATGTCTCCACAGCACCTGGTCTTCTCCATGACGGTATACCCATTGATTTTGGCTCCTCATGGCAAACAATCGCCTTCACGCCTTCCCTTCAGCTTGACAATACCTTTGTCCCACGATTCACCAACACATGCATTTATGACGATGCGAGTCATGCGCTCAACATGACCAACCACCACAACAGGAGAGATGTAAGTAGCGCCACAATGGCCAGCAACACAAGTCGCAAAGACACCAATTGGTGGATCGAGTGTGGCGATGTTTACGGGGGCGGATACGAGCCCTCGTTATCCTACACCTTCCGCGACACGCGAACAAACAACAACAACCAGGAATGGTGGTTCAAGACGCGCAAGTACTCGGACTGGTCCTTCATCACCGACACTTTCATTTTCAGCGACTACCTCTCCGTCTACACGACCACGAATGAAGCTCTTCCCACCAAAAAGAACACGACGGGTACTTTTATCTTGAGCAATGAAAAAGCGCAATTCGGCGACTTGGGCGCCTCCCTTCTGGGCCTAACACCCGATTCCACCCTCCTCAAGCACCTTTACGACGAGAAAATGATCCCCTCCACGTCTTGGACCCTCACAAACTCCAGCCTCTGCCTCGGTTGCATCAACAAGGCATCTTTCCAAGGCGACTTCCTCACGGTCAAGCCCTCGGACCGCACTTCCAATCCCAAGCTCCCCTGCCTGCTTCAGACCAAAGTCGAAGCCCTCAACTGGCATCCTCGTCCCGGCGTCGAAGGCGTCTCGCTGATTCAGACCACTTTTTCCGCATGTATCGATCCCGGCGTACACTTCCTCGTCTTGCCCAACGATGTGCGCGGCGCTTTCCAGAAAGTCCTAGGGCGCGAGGTCACGGGCGAGTATGATGATCACGTGTCGTTCAAGGGCGCGCCAGATAATGGCGAGGGGTTGCTAACGGTTAGGGTCGCAGGGGGGCTGGAAGTCAACGTCAGTATCGCGGGTGTCGGGAAAGCTGGAAGCAGCGACGGCGGCGGGGAGGGAGAAGGGGAGTGGAGCGTCCCAGTGGGAAAGGGAGGATGGGGCGCCTACGGCAACGAGACGTGGGTTCTCGGCAAACCCTTCACGGACGCAATTGTGCTGCGGTGGGATGCGTCCAAGACCGAGTACGGGCTTGCGAATTTGAATCCCAAGAAGGCTACCTCTATTACCACCACCACCAACGCGACAAACGATGATATCGAACCTCTAGGCTGCGAAGACTTTCCGCACGTCGACAAATTCATCAGCACGACGCCGGGAACCGGCATCATCGTCGGCGCGACGGTTGGAGGTGTAGTCGTAGGTATCGTGCTCGCCATGGCGGGCCTCTTCTTCTTCAAGCGCGGCGTAAATGGCGTCAAGAAGAAGTACGAGCCGTTGCATGACGATAACATCTCTATGCGGACAATCCCGTACAGTATTTCCGGTGGGGGTGGGGGGTACGGGCCTCATCACCATCATCAGGCGTCGAGTGTGAGTTGGGTGAGCGGTGCAGGGCCCATGAGTCCGCCGCCGCCGAGTTTGAGAGGAAGTCTAGCGAGTTCGGTGTATGATGGGGTGGTTGGCGCTGGGGGAGGAGGGAAAGGGACTATGGAGGCTAGTACCGAGGGTGCGATTTACGAGGCTCCCGAGGGCGGGACGGCCAATCCGAGTAAGAGACACGCAGCGGAGGCGCCGGGCTGATGGGAGAACGGTCGGGTTTCTGGCTGGTTGCATATTCGGTTGGGTGGGTCGTTTGCGGAGAGGGTTTTTCTATGGCTGACTTCATGAGGCACGATTTGGTCATGAAAGGCACACCATAACATAACGTATTGTTTTCCAGGCTTTGCATGTATTAGTACATACTTTCCATTTTGTCACCAGTCCTTTACTTGGAATGGGTGAATCTAAGGTGTTCTACGAGGACAGATGCGTGTCATCAACCACGAGAGCCACTGATATTGATAGTAGGTAAGCGGTAGAAAAATGTGTTGCAATGCACTGTTTCTAAAGTATCAATCTGTGCCACCCAGCGTCTTCACAAATGAGGAATATACTCGCTCCACTCCGGCGTCTTGTAAATCGTCATGGGGGCGCTGCGAAGACTTATAAAAGCCTCCACGACGATATAGATCCTTGCGACCAAGAAAACCGGCGCCAGAATCCCTACCCCGACCCACCGTGCCGGTCTGTTGTTTCTAAAGAAATGCTCCAAGTTCTCAAACGCCCTGATCTTCTGCGTGGCCAGGAAGAAGAGGGCCAGCAAGATACCCGCGGCCCCCGTGGCCAGCGAGCAGGCGATCCAAAGCCAGCGCTCGGCCTTGGTGGGGAAATGGTCGCGCCAGGCCGTCAGATGCAAACCGCCGTACGCGGACCCTGCAAAGGCGACGACGGTCTTGAGGCTGTCGCGGTGCACGTTGACGGATCCCAAGTAGGAAAGACCGGGGAAGTTGGGGATGCGGTCCGCGACGTAGACTAGTTCGCCCACGAAGGTGCCCAGCGTGGATGTGGTGAAGAAGAAGGCTCGATACGTAGGTCGTTTCTCGCACTCGGTCCAGAGTTTGTCGACAAGTTGGTTGGCGAGGCGCCAGCGTTGGATCGCGCATGGGGTCAGGGGAGTGCGATCCGAGCAGTCCTTCAGGGCACGGCGACAATACACTTTGGAGTGTTGTAGCCCGTGGAGCTCGGCTTGTTGAATCTGGAGGAATACATTGTGCTCTGCGGCCACCTTGAAAGACTGGTCACGAAGGACATAGCTTGCGTCGTGGCCGCGGGAGGACTTCGTCGTATCGCCCGCTACCTGGAAGCTATCCAAGGGCCCGATGAACTTCTTGGGGTCTTTGGCCCCGATGGATCCAATCGAGAAGGACGTCTTGTCGAGTTTATCTGCCCTTGTTGCAGGGTTAGGGCGGTCTTCGGTGGTAGTGGCGGCGCCGCCCACGGGCGAAGAAGTGCCTCGGGCGGACGGAGGCGTGTACGACATGCATCTCATTTCGCTGATGAAGTCGTTGTTGTGCCACGAGATGGGGCTGCACATGTAAAAGAAGGCTACGAACTCGTCCATCCAGCCCTCGTGTCGTATCAAGGTGGCATCCTTGATCTCGAGCGGCTTATTCCACCAAAGCGTGTACAGAGCAAAGGCACATAGAATGTGCCCCAGGGTGTTGATTTCCAGCAAAGTGATGGGGAGTTTCTGCTGCACACGTGCTAGAGTTTGAATGATCATCCACGATGCCTGTAGTAGGACTACACACTTTGCGAGGCCGTCTGCTTTACTCTTATCTCTTACCACATTCTTGCGGATATCGGGTAGGCGACCTAGAAATGAAAGCATACGGATTCCCTCGGCGGTAAGACTAAGGTTCCGATACCCGTCGACACAATCGCCCGTCTCGACTCTGATACCTCCCATCACGGCGTAGTAGCATTGTGCTATGGTCCACTTTCGCAGTTGCTGTTCTTCGCTCCAAGCGGGGTTGACCTTTTGATTGTCAGCCTTGTCAACATCACGATTCGGTGCTATGGAAAATGGAATATTGAGGAAAGAAAAATCCATCTCGCCACTACAGATATACGCTCGTCGTCATGCCTTCTATCTAAAAGCTTTGCAAAATACACATCCAACACGGAAGAAACACTGATATGCGTACCTGTCGGCACTCGACATCCTTCAGTATTTCACGCCGGAGCCAAGAAGCGGTGAGAAACTGAGCAAAGGCGGTAGAAACCACCAGCTCGGGGGCAAAGATCCCCAAGACGATCCATTTGGCGCGCTTGAGATTTCTCTGTCGAAGCTTCGAGTCCTCGATGGGCACATTGAGATGCAAGGCTGACCAGACGCAGAGGGTCAAGGTCAACACACATGAAGCGATCAGGTCCCATGTGCCACGAAAGTTGGGCGGATTATACCACGACGTCAGCTCTACTTCGGTAGAGACGGCGGCGGGGAAGAAGAGACTGGTCGCCAACAGGAGCCAAAGCATCTGGAATGGTATACGGGGAAGCCTAGAAGAGGAACGGGAACGAAAGGTTGCTCAGTCATGGTTACCTAGGTATCGTCTCGCCAAGTGGTGGGATACGATGGGCCGATACGAGCACGATGAACAGGGATTGAGGGCTGGGGTTGCGATCCGCTTGCATCCTTCTCTTTCTGGGGGAACATCAAGAGAGATTTGGAAATATCATCAGTGTAGGTCGTGAAGTTCGCGTTCCAATGAATTTTGAGTGGACTGAGTCATGGGCAAGCAAGGATGGTAATAGTTTGATTCTCTTCATGAACTACCGGTTGAGACATCAATGCTATGTACGTCCATGTATTGATCGAGAAAGCAGGAAGAAAAAAGGTCTCGTGTAAAATAAACACATGGAAGAAGGAATAAAAAGAATAAATTTGCACAATGGGGCTCTATGGAACTAACAAAGAGGAGGAACGATAGGAAAACTAACCATGTTCATTTTTGGCTCCGAGGTCTTGCATGGTTCGTGCGCGTGTATCTCAACACCCGACGTGTTACAACACCAAGCTACATGATGTTGGCGGGTGTGTGGGAGACTGACAAGCAGATGAAGAACGCAACCCCGCAGCCGCGGATCCGGCCCCGTGGCCGAAAAAGACAGACACAGAACACGGCTCGCATCAGAATGACCGTGAGGTCTGCCGTACTGCGTGGGCACGTCGTGTCCCTGGGATGGTGATCCGAAGGTGGGGATCCGAAGGAATTCCGTATTGCTAGAAGTGCAAGAGTCACTGTATAAAACATGTATATGGTTTATAGCCAGAGGAAAACAATCACCATCACATAGTCCCTCTGACACGAAGACGAAGCAAGCAATACTACACACAATTCGACGCAGCCAAAAAAAGTGACGATACATACCGACCACCACCATGACCAAGCAGCTTCTCAAACCTACCTTTGATGGTGAGGAGAATCCATCTGGACGCGTGGGAAATGAGGATTTTCGAACCTTGCCAGGCTGACGAAGCTTGAACAGATGTGATGGGGTGCCAGGCAGCATGCTACGAATGGGCAGATAGTTATGATAGCAAGGTACAGTCGACGATCCATGCCTATGTGCGGGCGTGCACACTCACACATGCGAATGGATAATTGACACGGAAGCCTACGTAGGACTGGGCACGTCTACGCAAATGCGTCGCGCCGACGTTGAGAATCGACTACCGGTCGTTCCTGGACAAAATCTGGGAGGCGATGCCGGCAGATGAATTCATTCAAATGGCCTCGGACCCGGCCGTTTTGGGCAACCCGCTGCTGAAGACGCAGCACTTCATCGGCGGCACGCGATGGGAGAAGACGGCTGAAGATGAGATGACGGGTTATCACCAGCTCCGTGTACCGCACCAGAGATACACGGATGAGACGCGCACAAAGGTTGCTGTCAAGGGGCATGCGCACAGTTTCAACACGCACTGGTACAAGAAGGTGGATGGCGAATGGAAGTTTGCGGGCCTCAACCCCGACATTCGATGGTTCGAGTACGATTTCGACAAGGTGTTTTCCGAGGGTCGGGACAGTTTCGGAGAGGCCAAGGCAGCGGCTGGAGTTCCCGAGCAAGCAAAACATATCGCTGGAGCCAAGTAGAGAAGTCTGAAGCTGGCCGAGCGTGTAGTGAATTCATGTCTTGTAGAAGGATGCCCGAGGGAGGAGGTGAATAGATAGTATCAAAGGCTTTTGGCTGCCCATTTTCTCCCTTTGTTCCTCTTCTTCTTCTCTCTCTCTCTATCTCTTGTGCTGCCTGAAAAATGTCCTCGTTGGTAGTTGTGGTGGGTGAAAGAGCGATGTGAAGCTAGAGAGGGGGATGTGGGTGCGGGGAAGTGATGTTGAAGTGATGAAGACGAAAAGAGGATGGAATGCAATGCAAGGAAGGGATGGATGGGAGTACCGCGGGGCAGGAATATCGATCTGCACAGGACTAGAGGAGGAGGTGAAGTCGGAGGGAGGTCCACGAAGGTCTTGTTGGCGGGTTTGGAGGGCTAGAGAGCTAGAGCCAAGGCGGAGGCAGCAACGATTTCAACCATGGTGCGGCTTGTCGAGTGGCGCAGAGCCAGTCGGATGGGCGGGAGAGGGTTCCTTGTCGGCACCGACACAGAAGCCGTCGCAGGCTGGATGATGCTAAATAGGAGAAATGTTTCTTGGACTCGAAAGATTGATGGATGGGGGAGGAGTGTGATGCATCATTGACGGACAAATGAAGCTCTGGTGATGCAGGCCGTGTTATTGGTAGATAGATGATGGTGTAGTGTACCTATGTAGGTTTAGAGTAGACCGAAGTTGGGGATCTTGGGGGCAAGGGTGAAAGAGGCCCTATTGGACAAGGCAAGGGACCAGCAGCTGAATGCATTGTCGTCAACGGATACGATGCAAACAACGAGCGACGAGTTAGTTTGTTTGCTTGCTTGTTTGCTCGTTTGTTTGCTTGTCGTACCATGTATCAATTGATGTATGTAGTGTTGATGCGGCAAGAGGCGAGGCGAGGCCAGGCCAGACCGACGGACCCGGACGGCCACGCAGCAATGTCCTGTACTGTACTGCAGAGTGAATGTGCATGATGGCATCGGTTCCTGTGTATTGTTTGGTGTGTGGAGTGGAGAGGTAGGGTATATCGAAGATCCAGAAAGCTTGATTGATGATCTGCTCAGGCAGCCCAATCCAAGCCTGTCCCTACGTTAGGGTACGGCGGATTGGCCGGCAACGAGAACCCAGCCCACGGTAGAGCCAGTTTTTTTTTTTTTTTCTTTTTTTCTTTCCTTCCTTCTTTCCTCTTCTTTTCTTCTTTTGTTTCCCTCTCCATCCATCCTTTTCCGTCAGTCTGTTGGTCATTCATTGCGTGCCTAGTCCATAGTTAGTAGCCAGCCTACCCCACCTCTCTTGCTTTGGTGCCTTTTTACTTTTGCGCTTTTCGTGTCTACCTAACCTGCCTACCTACCTACTACTGTACCTCGCCTTCCCGCTCCTGCTCTTCTTCCTCTTCTTCCTCTCCCTCCTCCTCCTCCTCCACACATCCTGATTCATCAACCCGCTCCCTTCTTCTTGCTCTCCTGCTCGCGCGCCCGGTGGTTCATCTCTCTTGTTCCTTTGCGTGTCTGGTGTTTGCTTTGCGCTTGGGATATTGCTCCATCTTGCCCTCTTCTCCAGCTACCTAGGTACGTAACGCTTTTTGGCCGTGTTCTTTGCTCTGTCCCGTCCCACCATCACCACCACCCCTCCATGCGCCCTGCGCTGCACTGCACTGCTTGCACAAATTTCTTCACCTTGGCATCCACAAATTGTACACAAACCCCCCTCCATTACTACACCTCCAGGGGCATTGCCCGAGCCATGCGCACTGCGCCGCCACGCCGCCGCCGCCGCTGCTACTTGCCTCTCTCTCTCCTACAGATGCTCTGATGCTTCCGTGGTGCATCGTCGCCCTCGCTGTCCTTGTCCTTGTCCTCGTCCTCGTCGCTGCTGCTGCTGCTGCTGCTGCTGATGATGATGATGATGACATGACGCGCACGAGGGCGAAGGTGAGCAATTTGCGGACCGGCGCTGTCAAGGTCGAGGTCGAGGTCAAGACGGAGGAGGTCGCGTGGGCATGCTCTGCCATTGGCCTCGCCCGCCTGGAATGCGCATGTGGGCGTGAAATGCCATCACGAATTGCACTTGCACCCATGGACTGGGGGTAAGGTAAGGTAGAAGAAGATGGACATACCTACATGACGGTCGAGGTGGTTTGTGCGCGCGCGCGCGGCTGGCGGCTCTCCTGCGATTGATTGCACATGTCGGCAAGCCGTCGCACAGCTTCACCTACCCTACCACCTACCTACCCTTACCCAGGCCCACCAACACGCCTGTCCCCTCCTCCACCGCATTTCACCTCCTTCGTTTTCACCTCAATCTCTCTCTCTCTCTCTCGTCACTTTCACCACTCTGCGCCCGCTTCCCCCTCTTACCCTTTTTTTGCGTTGACCGCCCTCGCTGCCCGTTCGCTCACTCCCCCTCTACCTATTTAATTCCCGACTCTCCCCACCCCTCCTTCCTCTCCCCCTCATCACTGACGTCGCAGATTCTTCCTTGCGTCCTTCCCACCCACGACTCCTCCACGGCTTCTCCTACCTGTTCGCCTTGACCTCCTTCCCACATTCTCTCTCTTTCTTTCCTGGCGCAAATTGGCGTCGGTCGCACTCGGCTTTCCCATCCCACGACGACCCACGACTTTCTTGGACTCCCCCGACCCCTCCGCTTGCACGGCCATCAGCAACTACACCCTTCTTGCCGTGATAGATACAAGACTGACAGTTTACTTCATCACGTAAGTCTACCTGCACCACACTTCAGCCCACCACCGCCGCCATGTCTGAGCGAGCTACTCTTAGCGCACCGCGCGTCATTCACCCCGCCCGCCGCCTCCGCCAGTTTCGCCGACGCTAACGCAACCTCTTCTTGCCCACAGATCTATAACAGCTTGAGCTTCCTAGCCATTTTAGACCCGACTCTCTTATTTCCTCATCTACGATTGCAATCATGAGTTTCCAAAACTACGACAACTTCCAAGGCCAGCCCAACGCTGAGCAACCCGGCGCCCCCGCTCCTCAGTCCGACATGGGCCAGCCGCTCGACAACAACCAGCAGGCCTTTGCCGCTGGCAGCATGGGTGGTCCCGGCTCTGCCCCGCAGGAGGGCCAGCAAGACGGCAACAGCAAGACGACCCTGTGGTAAGCAACTTGGACACCCAACAGGCGCGCGACTCGACGCTGACGTACACGTAGGATGGGCGAGCTCGAGCCCTGGATCGACGAGAACTTCGTTCGTAGCATCTGGTACAATATGGGCGAGAATGTCAACGTCAAGATGATCCGCGACAAGTTCTCTGGGTAGGTCACCATCATTCGAGCAAATTCTGCAGTGCGCTAATCTGCGTTAGAAGCAACGCTGGCTACTGCTTCATTGACTTCGCAACCCCTGCCGCAGCCTCCAAGGCTCTTACCCTCAACGGCCAGTTGATTCCCAACTCCAACCGTCCCTTCAAGCTCAACTGGGCCACCGGCGGCGGCCTCACGGATCAACGGTTAGTCGGATCGCAAAAACAAATGCTTTGCGCCACAATGGTATGCTAACTAGAACAGCCGAGATGAGCGCGGACCGGAATTCTCCATCTTCGTCGGCGACCTAGGACCCGAGGTCAACGAGTTTGTCCTCGTGCAGCTTTTCCAGAACAAGTATCCCACCTGCAAGTCCGCCAAGATCATGTCCGATCCCATTTCCGGAATGTCGCGCGGGTATGGTTTTGTGCGATTCTCGAGCGAGGAGGACCAGCAGAAGGCCCTGAACGAGATGCAAGGCGTCTACTGCGGCAATCGTCCCATGCGCATTTCTACCGCCACACCCAAGAACAAGAGCGGTGGACCCGGAGGGCAGGCCATGGGTGGAATGCCACAGGGCGGTGGTCCAGGTGGTATGTACTCCATGGGCGCACCCCCCATGGGCTACTACGGCGCCCCCCAGCCGATGAATCAGTTCACAGACCCCAACAACACCACCGTCTTCGTCGGCGGCCTCTCCGGCTATGTCACCGAGGACGAGCTTCGCTCCTTCTTCCAGGGTTTCGGTGAAATCACGTACGTCAAGATTCCCCCAGGCAAGGGCTGTGGCTTCGTTCAGTTTGTGCAGCGTCACGCGGCCGAGATGGCCATCAACCAGATGCAAGGTTATCCGATCGGCAATTCGCGCGTCCGCCTCTCCTGGGGTCGTAGTCAAAATAACTCGGGCCCTGCTGGCACCCCTTACCGCCCTGCACCCCCACCACCCGTCTTTCCCACCATGGGCATGCCCCCATCCCACCCCTACGGCAACTTTGCTCCCATGAAGGTACGCAGCACTCCCCTGATTCCTGTCGCCCCATTCTCTTGCTAACTCTCTGCCGCAGTAAGCTCATTCTTTCTCTGTTTCATTGCACGGCGCACTCTATGATTCACCGGTTGGCTTCTGCACAATGATCCCTTTTGTCACGATCACCTCAATGATTTAGCGATCCGAACTCTTCTCTATTTCTGGGCGGCTCTTAAAAGTTTCGATTTGACGACTTCAATCTTTGAGATGTTCTTAGAGAGGGCACTTTGTATAACAGCGACCGCCGGTTCATCAGTGGTCTCGTATGGGTTTTTCTTGGGGGGGTTTGTAGCTAGTGTTCTCTCAGCCACTGCCGGATGCTTTCTGCCTTTCCTTATGAGTGCGCATGATTGGCATTCCAATCAACAGAAATTGTTTTCCGTGTTTTCTTTTTCGGTGCTTGACGATCTATTTTTCTTCACCTCCACCGTCAGCCCTGTTTTTTCTTCTCTTCTCTGGCGATGTGCCCTTTTGATTGGATGCGCTTTTCGTCTCTTCTGCACTACTTCATTCTTCAGCTTCTCGAGGACAGCTTATACTGATTGTGCTCCTGCAGTCCCTATGGCGGTGGCGCCCACCAGCAGTCGCTCATGCCCGCCGGCATGCCCAACGGCCACCCCAACGGCCATGGTCCCCCTGGCATGCCAGGTGGCGCCGACGGTATGAATGGTCAAGGGTTGAACAACGGCAGTGGGGATGACGGAGCCTTTGCCCAGCAACTGTCTTGATCATGGCCGACGGCATACACGTAGCATTTGCCCGTCGGTCATGGACTCTTGAACAACGGTTGAATATCAATTCCTGTCCATCTTCCGCGATTTAGCATGGCGTCTGGCGCGACAACGATACCCGTTGAATTGGATGAGGCTTTGCTTTCACGCTCTTCATCGATAGAGGTTGCATTGGGCCCCATGGGTCACCTCAACAGGTGTTTATTTTTTTTATCTTTCCAATTTCTCTCCCATTTTTGCGGTCAGCTGGTGGATTCATTCCCCCATTATGCCATGCATCATTTGGGTGTTGAGCGACGATGCGGTTGTCTCGGCCGCCATTCTTTCTAGTAATGACCTTTTATTTATGATCAGCCTTTTGTTCCCGTCGTATTGCGTGTTGCATGCAGCGTAGTACTTATCGCCTCGTGTTTTTGTGAATTATTGCGCATCCATACCCGTACACTGCATTTGAGGGAGAAAAGTATGGAGCAGGTAAGTATGAACTAGTTGATGCAAGCACGCGGTCGCAGACGCATTTTCCAAGCGTGTCTCGTCGTGACGCAGAGGAGGCAGGCGCCACAGAGTCCTGAGGTTTGCGGTCTGATGGACCACGTGAGCTCCAACATTTCACAGATTGATGTCTGCATGTTACATATGCAGCAGAATTTCTGGCTGTTTACGCTGAGTAGTACATTGCAGGCAAATTTAATACGTATGTATTCCAAAACTATAGCAGCTGCTTCGCGTTTTTAGAAGCCAGCTCATGCTAGGATCCGGAAAACCATACATGTATTGATCGAAAAGGATTATTTCGTGCCTTCCAAATACACCAGGCATACGCTGCTACCTACTAGCCTACCTGCCCAGAGCAAACTCGCTGCAATCACCGCCGAGCAATTGTTTCCTCATCGACTTTCCCATTCCTTTTCACCTCCAATGCCATAACTCTTCCATCGTCCGCATACCGCACGTTGAGGCCAGTCACCCATTGCAAAGCAGCCCTCAGCGGTTGCCCGACATGCGCTACGACAATTGGGACGTAATTCTTTTCCCAAAAGACTCGCTCGTGCCAATACAGGAATTTCGAACTGCGTGTTACACGCCTGATGTTGAGAGTACGTGGGCTTCAACGGAACTGAGTTATCATCTCTTGCTAACGCAATAGCAGATGGCCGCGCACTTCCCACGCTCGCATGCTATATCGCCTCGCAACCACCATTGACACCATTTCGAATCTCTGTTCACTCATGGGCCGCCCCAGTCATGCCGTCCCAACTGATTGAGTCGCGTCGAAAGCCAAGTCAGCGAGTCGTGATCACGGCACAAGTTCTTGTGAATGGCTCTGGAGTGTTGTAAGCTGTATATTGCATGGCAATATGTACGCTTTACTCATCAGCTCCAGCCACGGCTTCTACGAAATTGGGACCAAATGGCCCCAAGAAATCGGTAACTTCTCTCATTTGCACCAAAACAAGAATATGCAGAAATACGTGGCTCACAGATGCACAGTGAACGTAAAGCGCTCCATTCTTGAGCCCCTGCAGATCCGCAGGCATGGTCCATTCCTCGACTTTCCACCCTTCCAGTTGAACGTCCTCATGCAAAATTCATGGAACATTAGGGACAATGAAGGAAAGATCAAGATTTTGCTGTCGGAACAACTTGTTCAAAAAACACACAATTCCCCTGGTCTTGAGCTCGGGGTCTCTAATCCCATAATTTGCTTCACCTTCCAACATGCACCGCGCGATATTCTCGAGCAATCGGGAATTGCCTGGCCCATCCATAACCCGCTTCTTTTAGCCTCTCAGCGGGGCGTTGAGTGGCTGCCAACCTCCCGTGCACATGCGACAAAAACTCGTGACTTTGCCACTGAGCCTTCGTTTGGAGGAACACGCAACACTGACCTCCAAGGTAGCTCTCGGGCGGATCATCCTGCTGCACCATCGCAATGGACGAAGGCATCTGAGAAGGAATTGCGCACAAATGCTTGGGACTCCTCGGTGCCGGACATGTATGGATCTGATGCTTTCAGACAGATTGACTCTTGGAGTGCACCAGATTTTCATCGAGGGGCGGATGGAACCAATCAAAAGAATAACAACCAGGTCATTGTGACTTTACGAGAGGATCAGCTCGGCCAAATCGTACGTATACACATTGCCGTTTTTTGCAACCCATCGCAGGAGTCAATTCTTCGTCGAAGAGCAGACTTGAAGGCTGACACGCTTAGATTGGAGCAATCAGTCCTCCCAAGAGAAATTACGGCCATGGTTCGGTTTTTCCCAGTGCTGGTTTGCCTCCCAAAATGGCTAGTTTTGCCACTCGACCTTCTGCAGCAGCTCTTGCTCGTAAAACATCGTGTCCTGATTCAAGTACAAAAAGCGGAAATAAAACACCCGTGGATCCTTCACAGGATCCCAACCTACACAATGCATACCCAGATCCCACTTCGATGTTTACTTCTCAGCCATACACTTCTCGTGCAGATAGGAAAGACTCGGATGTCTCGATGCGTGACCCGTCATCAGTATTCTCGGCGGTACCAGCGGGGCATCGGAGTAGCCCGGCACTTGTTCCTTCAGCCAGAGATGTTGTCCAATCCCGTAAAGAGGGACTTACGACAGTGCCTCCGACTCTAGACTCAGGGCAAATCCAGAGCTTGTTACCAGACATAGGCCATTTCAAGAGCAACCATGAGGAGTCTGGTGAAGGTCAGAGCAACACTGCCATTGCTGCAGACGACGAAAGTGGTTTTGTGCCGGGCCACAAGGTCATGTCGAGTGTTGACAGCACTGTGCGACTGGAGAGGCAACTCTTCAGTGCCCTAGGAGAGGAACTTTCAGGTTTCAACGAGGAGTCACTGGAAGATGACCTTGGCAGCCCGATCACCAAGCGGAAGAGACACTGCACGTTTGGCGACCGGGGCTACAGTCCTCTTTCCAAGGTAGCCAAGGAGGACAAGGACACACCCCACCTTCGAGGAGGGGTTTGAGGCAGATACGAGGGCATCTGCGAAAGACAGTAGTGATGGAGACGAGTGAGAAGGCCAGTAACAGCCCGTTGTTTAAGAGATTATCGGATACAGTATATACTTTTGGTTGTCCGCGGATGGTCAGTTGATAAACATTATACATGTCCATGAGATGGAAGTTTTTTGGAGTTGCTAGTATACGTAAACATGTCAAATGGCATTCATCATGGTAGCCATCCACCAGAAAAAAAAGTGTACAAGTGTGTGCGAAATGGCCGCTGTGCCAAACATGAAAGCACGGAATACGAGAAAACCGGATGCTGAAGCTATGGTATCTGCAAGGCCTTTTCCCAAAACGCCGTCGAATGCTTCCCAATCAGCACAAAGAAGTTCGTACAAAAAACACGAGGGGAGGAGAGAGAAAAGGGCGGCCCAAAAAAGCCCTGTTCCCCACCATCCCTCTACCTACCCAACCACGCAGGCCTTGCACGCAAGACCCTTTCAACACTCTTTCCTCTCCCCCTTATCTATACTGCTGTTGTCCCGGCACGCCGGCGGGCGGAGGGCCATAACCCTGCGGTGCCCCATTGTTGTAACCGTACTTTTGCTGACCGCCAGCGCCGGGCGGCGCGCCGTGTTCGCCGCCGCTCATGGCGTACCCCTGCTGCTGCTGCTGACCTCCGCTGTTGATCATGGCCTGCACGTCCGGTCGGTACTTGATGTCCTGCCAGAAGTTGCAGATGTGGCAGCCCACCTCGCGGTACGGCTTAAGCGAGAAGGGGATGATGGGGATGAAGCAGAATGTGAACCATTCCCTAATTTTTTTTACACGTCAGTTTATTTGGACTTTGACCGGTGGGTGTAAGCTGGGGAGGGAGGGAAAGGGAGAGGGAAGGGGTGTTGGCCGTACCATCGCTTCATGACGCGACCCGAGTGGTTACCGCAGTTTTGACATTGCACTGTGATGTTTTCGGCGCCCGCGACGCGCGATGTGAAGGCTGTGAGTTGGTTTCGTGTTAGCGAGTTCTACATGTTTTGTTCTTGAGGGAGAGCGATGCGGGTTTTGGGTGGTGTGATGTGGCGAGTGTGCCTTTTTTGGTCTTGACATTACAGTGAAGTAAAGCATGGAGAAGGAAAAAGGGGAAAGGAAGGGTTTCATGTAGACGTACTGTGTGTTCCGCAGGTGAAGAAGAAGAACATGATGGTGAAGTGTGTTTTTCTTTTTGCCGGTTTATTTCTTCCGCTGCCGCTCGCTTGTCCTTTGCAAGCTCTCAGTTGTACACACTTATGCGTGGGTGTGAATGCTATGTATCCAAAAACGGGTAGGCCGATGGTAATCGCTCGTGTGAGTAGGACAGGTAGGCGCAGGTCTCTGGGAAGGTTGTTGTTGGTGTTTGCTGCCTTGAAGTGGTCCGGGTTGAGGTTCAATGTGAGGAGACGAGGTGACGTGATGTGACACCGTGCGTAGGTATGGTGTGTCCGAGGTTGTCGTGCTGCGGCACGATGTGCGGAGGTGAGAAGTAGGTACAGTAGCGGCGGGTAGGGGGATGGGTAGATGGATGGATGGAACGGTATTGGCGTGCGTGAGTCGTGATAGAGACAGGTTGCGCGCGGAGGAAGGGTGCAAAGGGGGCGCGGGCGGCGTTGTTATGCTAGGTAGTTGTAGAGGGGAGGATTTGCGGTCGTGTTCAAGAGAATTGGCATGGATGGATTGTCACAGCGTCTAGGTAGGGATCGGCGCCAAGTGGTCGTCATCAGCTTCAGCCACACTTGGTTTCCGCTACCTACGTCTTTGTTGTTTGCCGCCTTGCAAAAGAGAATGCGGGGTTACTGGGGGCAATAGCGCATGCCTAACGCAGAAGGTGGTGCAAGTATCCATCATGCGCTTCTGCTTGATGGCTGCGGTTTGATTGTGGCGTTGTCGTGTCGTGAGAGTCACTGGTGTCGACATTCAGTGTTGGCATGTAAGGCCATGGATACAGTACTCGGCACTTCCATCTACTTGGCATGAGCTAATGAATTCGTGTATATTAATACCTGTATAGCATGATAAGTAGGTATGATTCCACAATCAATTCATCCAACATAAAACCATGTAGAACATTAGGTCGCTGTCATCATCTAAAAATCTTGTTCCATTTCGTTTGCAAGTATTACGCCTTTTGGTACAAACCAGGACCTGGAGAACTCAACCCAAATCTCGCGGCTCCAACACCATCATAATACACATGATATTCTCGCTACACATGCTCAACGCGTAATCGTTCCAGACATCTAGCCTTAGCCGAAAACCTCAATCACGTCGTATTGGCTACAAAACATGGACGTGAGCCACGGGACGCCTCAGCCTCGTCGTCCAGGTCAGGTACTGGTCGACAGACCGAAGAGTGCGAGGTGGCATTGTCGCTGATACGGAATCAGACGACGCGTTCAGCCCAGGACTCCCAGTGTCACATTTGGTTTACTGCGTCTTGAAGAGGAGGATGGCACAGTGGCCGAGATAGAAGTAGATGAAGTGCTTAGTCTCTGCCAAAGGGTCTTGTTAGTATCACATGACTCGCAAACAACACCAGGCTCGATTGTTCAAAGGAGCACATACCGTGAGTGACGAAGCTACCGAAATTGCGGCCCACGATGCAGTGCCATGTTGCGCCCTTGCGGCTGTCGAACTACAGAAGGGTCAGTTGGCTGTGTTGCCGAGAGGTACATAAGGCAGAGAGTCATTGTTTACCTCCTTCTTGATGTATTGGGCAATGTCCTGCAGAATTCGCGTTAGTTGAGAATGCACATGGTCAAATCTAATGCTACTACAATCAATAGCAGATGCATTCAAGACCAAAACATACCTTCTCAATGGTAAATTGCTCCATCGCTTGCTGGGCTGAGAAATGTCAGTTTGGAAAGTCCGCAAGCAAGTACGTGAGAACGGGGACAGCCTTACAAACTTCGATGGCCTCTTGCTGCATCTCTTCGCTCTGTACAATCGAACGAGTCAATGAATGGATGCATTATACATGGAGAGGAGCGGCGCTCATTGCCCCAAGCAGCTATATATCATACCATATCAGCGGATTTGATTTGAGCTGAGCACAAGTCAGTCAGTCGTCCACATATACATGGCTACCCAATGTTGTGCACATGCACATGCGCATAACAAAACATAACATACCTTCCTGCTTAATCGAGGTCTTCTCGTCGGCCATGGCGCTCTTCCCGTCGGCCATTGAAGGTGGAGTTTAGAGAGTGGAAAGGAGTTGAAAGAAGGGGAGGAGCGCAAAGTGATTGATTGAGCAAGAGAGGCAGTCTTGGTGACGAGCAAGTAGTGGCAGCCTGGAGGATGGAGGGGCGTTGAGGATTGAATAGGTAGAACAGTGAGTAGACGTCGGCTACACACCGGTCTCGGTCGTGCTTTCCCCAACTCACAGCAACGCGGCAGTCGCTAGCTTTCCCCCGTGGCGCGCCAAGACTTTCGAGGACCCACTCGCCGGCAGACTGCAACAAAATTTTTGACCGCTCTCATACACCAACATTCTCATTCTTCATCTTCCTGGTGATTTGCTCTCGACGCCTCCGTCGCCTCTCTTTTCGTCACCCTTTGTTCACAATACCGCATCGAGCAGGCCACAGCTCAAACAGCGGACCAAGAAAGAACAGCGTCAATGGAGTCCTCCCGCATCTTCGTGCGCGGTCTCCCGCCCAAATTCACAGACGATGACGTCCGGAAGCACTTTGGCAAATTCCCCGTCACCGACGTCAAGTATTTCCCTGCGCGTCGTATCGGCTACGTCGGCTACAAATCACCTCAAGATGCATCAAAAGCAGTAAATTACTTCAACAAGACCTTCATCCGCATGACCAGAATCCATGTCGAGATGGCTAGACCGGTGCGCACCTTTGACGACACTCATCATGTTTCTTCAATTGACATTCAAGACAGATCGCAGACAAGGAACTACACATGTCGCGAAGGGAGCTGAAAGCGCAGCGAAACCAGCCTAAAAACGATGACTACTACCCACCCCCGAGAGACAACAATCTCAAGCGAAAGCGAGACGAGGTCGAACAAGATCCGAAGCTAAAGGAGTATCTCGAAGTCATGCAGCCCCGCTCAAAGACCAATGTCTGGGCGAACGAAGAGGCGCAGATCGACTCTACTGCCCCTCCTGCCGCGTCCCCGGAAGAAGTAGTGGAGATTCCGGCTGGCGAGAGTGACGATGAATATCAGGTTATACCGAAAAAGGCAAAAACGGCTCAACCGAAACCGCATTCAGGGGACCCTGTCGTGATCGATTCACCCATGGTAGACCCAACGAACGAACAAGAACCTCCTGTGGTTGAGCAAGCTACAGAAAACCCCGAGGACGGCACAGCTGTCGCGCAAGCTCCTCTGACGGATGCTGACTGGCTAAGGTCACGGACTAACCGAGTGTTGGATTTGGTAGAAGACGATGAAGACGACTCGCGGCCAGACGCTCCTTCCCAGCCACATCCAATATCCCAAAACGACCCAAATCCAAAAGAGGACGAAGCTGCGGAAAAGACGAAAAACGAACAGGTGGAAGAAACGGCTCCAGACTTGACTGAAGAGGATAAGATTCGAGAAACTGGCCGGTTGTATCTTAGAAACCTCTCGTATGAGGTGTCCCAAGAAGATCTCCAAGCCCAATTTTCCAAATATGGCGTCTTGGATGAGGTAAGAGCAAATTTTCGTTTTATATTTTTTCTCCTTCGTTGCAATGATGAACAACCAGATAGGGACAACTGATGCTTTGCATATGAGGTCCACTGGGAGAGTATTTTAGTAGATGTCTCTCTTATCTGAACGCACCATCTTTCACTATTTCTACTATATTACTTCTTAGTAGCACTTGCTGATGATAATCAGGTACATGTACCATCAAAGAAATCCGACGGGAAAGGCAAAGGATTTGCATTCGTACAATTCGGCGACCCTGAGAATGCGGTAGTAGCATACAAAGAGAACGATGGGACAATTTTCCAAGGCCGGTTGCTTCATATTCTCTCCGGCAAAGCTAAACGAAATGATGAATTGGATGAATTTGCAATATCAAAACTTCCCTTGAAAAAGCAGAAAGAGGTTTTGAGGAAGAAGAACGCCGGTGCACACTCATTCAACTGGAATTCACTCTACCTAAACACCGACGCCGTCATGTCTGCGGTAGCACAACGCCTTAATATCAGTAAAGCCGAGCTTCTGGACCACACCTCCTCCGATGCCGCCGTGAAACAGGCTCAGGCAGAAACACACGTGATACAAGAGACGAAGAATTACTTTGCTCAACACGGTGTCGATCTTGAAGCTTTCAAGAAGAGCTCCAAGGGTGATCTGGCGATCTTGGTCAAAAACATCCCACATGGTGTGAGCGCAGCCGAGGTCAAAAAACTATTCGAAGAGCACGGTGACGTGAAACGGTTCTTGTATCCACCGCTCGGCTTGACGGCCATAGTGGAGCTTGCGAATGCTACCCAAGCCAAAACTGCGTTTGCAGCTCTCTCGTACAGAAAGATGAAGGATTCTATTCTCTATCTAGAGAAGGCGCCCAAAGATTTATTTAAAGAAGGCGCAGTTGCACCCACCATTCCAACTTCATCTTCTGATAAGATCGGCGCTAAGCTTTCGGCAGCGGACTTGCTCGAGGACGAGCCAAAATCAGACGCTACCAATGTGGCTACACTGCATGTGAAGAATTTGAATTTCTCCACGACAACGCAGAAACTCACAGAAACCTTCTCCCCGCTGGCCGGGTTCAGGAGCGCGGTAGTGAGGTCAAAGATTGATCCAAAGCGCGGTGTTCTGTCCCTAGGGTACGGTTTTGTCGAATTCAACAGTGCGGAAGCTGCATCCGCTGCATTGCGAGCCATGGATGGCCACAATCTCGAAGGGCATGCGTTGAAAATACAGGCTTCCCACAGAGGTGCCGACGCTGCGGAGGAGCGGCGCAGAGAGGATGCGGCCAAGAAGGCACCTGGCACCAAGATCCTTATCAAGAACTTGCCCTTTGAAGCTACTGTTAGTTTCCCTTTCTTCAATATTCCCTTCCACATGCTAACCCTGAGGTAGAAAAAGGACATTCGCGCGCTATTCGCCCCTTACGGTGCCCTTCGGTCGGTCAGGGTGCCAAAGAAATTTGATTCGTCGTCGCGTGGTTTTGGCTTTGCCGAATATTCTACGCAACGCGACGCAACCAATGCAATGAACGCGCTCAAGAACACACATTTACTAGGTCGTCGACTCGTTCTCACCTTTGCTGAGACTGAGGGAGATGATCCAGAAGCGGAGTTGGAGAAGATGCAACAGAAGGTTGGCTCACAGGCCAATAAGGTTGCCCTCCAACGATTGACATCGGGCGGGCGTAAGAAGTTCAATGTCACAGGAACCGACGATCTAGATGATGCCTAAGTGGTAAACAAATCTGGGTAGCTGCCGCGGGTCCCATCATGTTGGGGTTTTTGGGACGGCGCCCTTGCAGTTCTGACTAACGGGGGCGCGGCACTTTAGGCTCGCCCTTTCGTCTAGATACTTAAGACATCGGCGTCACGTAACTTAACACACGTTGAATTGTGCTCGCCATCTGCGCGACACGGAGATTTCGTTGCCTGCACAGGTCTGAATCACACGCATGGCTACCACACCGCGTTGGTCTGTTTGCCCTTGTCTCAAGCAGACGCGATAGACAACTACGGTGCTTAGGCTTGCAACATGAAAACCTGTTTACCATGCTGACATTCTTTGCCCTCGGAGCATTCCCTTGAGCTCGCACAAGAGCACGTGAGCCAGACTGCTCCAATCAGGACATTTGGCCAGTACATGCCCTTGCTCATTCTGCTAACTGTGATCGATGTAGCAGTGTTATCATTCCTTCCAAGGAGTAGACCCATAGGGAGTAGATTACCTGGCCGACAAGCGAGATAGTACTGCTTTTGACCATCCGTAGTGTGTTAGTGTAATTTCAACGATAATGTGACCGCTCCAGTTTGATGGTAACCTGCTATACCTCTGAGGGGCAAATTCCATCCACACCTGCTATATCACTCTTTTGACCCTCATAATTCTATCCTGCATTTCTCACTTGCCACATTCTCTCACAACAGTCATTCTTTTGCTCCAACGCTCTACGTTCCTTTCTCTCAGACATTCTTTAGATTCCATTCTTTTCAGCTGCTCCAATGATGGAACTGCATCATAACTCATGCCTGCTTTCGTCCACATTGGCAGAGCATGACACCTCCATGCTAAGTACTGCTTTGCAGGTCGGGTCTGGCAACCGTGGAGTCGCTTACATTGAAAAACGAACGCTTGTAGGCAACGACGATCCAACTCGCCTGGGAAAGCATTTTGGGGGTGATCTGGATTGCCATTTCGGTTACCAGAGATCCGAGGCAGAAATTGAGGAAGAGCTCAAGAGGGTCATAGGTATTCTAGCAACATGCGAAGAATACCAAATATACCGTGAAAGGCAGCCCACCTTGAAGAAGAAGGACAAGGAGCAGAAATGGCCGTATCAAAGAGAAGTTGCCTTTTTTCGAGGTAGGTCAGCAACTATTCTTCTTCCTGGGGGTTCTCGAGACTGAAGACTCCAGCTTTGATCCGATGGCAGCCCATGGGACGTCGAAAACATATGCGCGAAGGTGAGAAACGTGGGCGGAACGAGCTCGTTGCAGAATCAATTCAAAACGAGACGGGCGAGGAATGCACGAGGAAACATGTGTCGAGCCATGTCCAGGTTCTTAAAAAGAAACTGGCGGATTGTCCCGAAGGTAATCAACCGCCTAAGTTGAAGGGAAATGATGGCTCAACTGCTGACGCCAGTAAGTCCTAAAATACATGCCGCGAAGGGACGAGCCAAGCAGTAAAAGGAGCCGGCATCGCTCCAACCACAGTAGAAGCCGATACCCTTCGTCCAGGCATGATGATTTACCAAATCATAGCGGCTCACATCCATACTATGGACACTTTGCCTCTTCAGTAGCAGGTGTTTCACGGTTACAACGCAGCGGGGGCCACACCCTGTACTCTGTGGCGGATTTCGGTATGTTTGTCGGAGTAGGCGAAGGTCACCAGAAGAGGGTAGTGCATCACTTTACAGAACTGGGACGAAATTCGCGGCTGAATGACGTCCATGTTCGGGACACCACATCATGGCACAAACAATTCCCCGAGTTCAACTTCCATCGGACGGAGGAGTTGAAATATCGAAGCGTCCTAGTCTGTGATGCTACGATCAAAATCATGACCATACCCCGTCCATCCGGAGCTGAACTCAGCATCACTTTCGACCTTGGCGCACAGCCAGAGTTGTCCGAATTAGATGACTTGGAGTGCTCCACCCGCTTCTTCGAGGACGGCAAGCCAGTCAGACAGGATGAAACTAGCTGCAAAATCAAACAGGCAGGTAAAGTAGTGGAAACGCACAAGGAACCCAAGGGTGGAATCCGTATCAAATTCGGGGCAGGCTTCTTCGGCGCCGGCTTTTGGGCGTGCCAGCTGCAGAAGATGGGTAATATTCTTCGCAAGGCTAGCGAGGAAGACCAGCACACTCGAGCAAAATATGAGGCGATTGTACGGCGAGAACTTCAGCAGCTCACTGCGGCTCAAGACATTTACAGGGTCAAGGATGGGGAATCCAAATGCCTTCTCACTATTCTGTGGCGTTTCGGCCAGACCAAAAGCAGCAACGAGCCCGGGCGTGTAAAGTGGCGAGCCGTAAGCTTCGAACGACCACAGGATAAGATTCAAATCAAAGATTCGGATCTAGACAAGGTCTTCGGGCCTCTCATGACCAACCGCATCACTGAAACAGCAGAATCAACATCTCCAGTCCCAGCGTCATCATCATCTTTGATGTACCCGTCATTACCGCTGGAGTTCAACCATCCATTCCCTCAAAACCCTCCTGCTCTTGACCTCGACCAAATCACGCTCGACAACATAACATCCGACTTCTCCCACTCGGCCTCGACGACATCGAGCCTGGGTCACAACTTCTCTCAGCTTCAAACACTCTCTTCCATTACAGATTCCCACAGCTTATCCAACACAGAGACCCAAATTCTAGAGGACGCAAATGACTTCGACTTTACGGGCGGCCAAATCGCCATCACAGGCTGCCTCGAAACGACTACGCACCTCGGACCCTATGAATCCTACGGTACGCACCTCAACGCTCAAGGCTTCAGCAGCGACCAGATAGCGTCAGCGGTAGCAGACTTCGAGAGCGCAGCGCACCACCACGCCATGACAACGGATACCACCTTGGAGGACCTCGCACTCGGCATTTCCATGAGCACTACGACGGCCGCGAACATGACCAACTATGTGGCAGCCCCCAAACCGTCGTGGCCGCATCCTAGCTTGATTGCGCACCTTGGGGACGCGGCGGAGCAGTATTCCGACCTGATGGCGCAGGCGACGGGGGGTGGGGGACAGATGGATATAGGAGGCATGCTCGACCACAGTGGCGGGCCTCACGATCGAACCTCTTTTCATAGCGGCGGAGGAAGTGGGTTGTGGAAGTTGCAGAGTGCATTTGGAGATGAGCATGATACGGGGGTCGGGGCTGCTATGGGGGGTGTGGAGGTCGTCAGTGGCAGTGGGCAGGATTGTTCTTTTTCGACAAGGAAAGATAGTTTTGTGGGTAAGGGGGGTGGAGGAGGAGATGGAGGGGTGTTGGGGATCATGGAGTTGCTGCAGGGTACAGGGGAGGACAAGTATAGGGGTTGTTGAGTGCTTGCTCAATCGTTTCTTTCTTCTGTCCAAAGAGAATGGGGTAAGGTGGTATCTTCCTTTTTTGGTTATGTCCTTTTTGAAGGGACAAAAAGAAACGAAATCAACATGATGGACAGGGTGGTGATGTATGGTAGAGGTAATAATTAATGTTACGGCCGACATGTTAGAAATTCTTGTCATAATATCAATTGTTATGATTGAAGGCTATAGAATCTGAATAAACAGACAAGCAGGAACCGAATCGAGAGTCTTGGACGGGAATTTGGCACCACAAATTAATTTGAGACGGTGTTGCAGAAACTACGGTCCAGTTGAGGTGGCACGGCAGAAGAGCTCAACGGACTAGATGTGTTTGTTGAGAAGCAAACTGTTTGCGCCTCCAGTTACCCGAACGGAAAACAACGTAAATTAAACAGAAAGAAACGATCAAGCAGCAGGAAAAACCATATGACACAGTGCAAAATACATCAAGTATGTTTGAAATTGGATGTAGGGTAGGCAATTGTCCGAATAGAGAGGTTGTTGTGGTTTCCCTTTTGAGGCAGACTAGGGCAGTTTGTAGTCTAGTCTACCCGAGTGAAGACTACCCCGCCAGATAGGTACACGACTGGAAAAAGTAAGAGAGCACCAAATGAGCAAACAACTTTGACGCGGTGACACGCAATCACATGGACGCACCAAACCACCCGTCCACCTACACCCTCTCTTACATGTCACCATGCTTGGTCACAAACTAAACCAACTCCGTCTCTGTCCTCGCACGCCCACGTAACCCGATCCATCCTCGCTTGCTCCCCTCTCTCTCTCAACACGGGTAAAATCTGCATGCAAACGTCCCGATTGTGCTGTCGGCCATGGACCCACTTAATTCGCCCGGCATGCCTCCCGGTCACGATTTGCTGGCCCATTTAATCATCCCCAACCTTCCTACTAACAATACCCCGACACCTTCCCTGGACCACCCGGAACCAGACCGCGTGAGCGAATATTGGCGATACCGGGGCCATTTTGCTGACGAGACCGAAGCCAAAGCCGCAGACGAACAAGCCAGCCACAACATGCAAGTAGATACCTCCACCGCCGTGCCACTGGCCAATTCTACCAGTGGCGACGCCCTCTCTTTGGAAGACTACCTCAATATACACCCTCGACCCGTCCTGAACGCCAAAACAGCTCCTATATCACAACCAAAAAAATCCGCTCCAGCAAAATCGAATCCAGTTCCCGTCGCTCCAAAGGCTGTAGGAGCTCGTACGTCCAAGCACACCATCAAGCTCCACGAAAAATACCAGGCTCTCGGCATCTCCCAGCCAAAGTTCATCTTCGAAGGTAGCAGCGTAGAGGGCTGGTGGGGAAAGGTCGTCTTTGAAAACTTGATCAATCCAGACCGTTCCGCCGATGATGACCAAAACCTTAATCTGTCCGACAAGGTAAAGCTGGAAAAGAACGGTGATGTGGAATTGTCTCAGCAGGATGCCCTTTCCAGCAAGCAGGAAGTCAAGGAGAGGTTGAGCGAGGGGGCATTGGCCGCACTGGAAGAGCTGGAAGCAAAGGGCAAAGTGGTCAAGATGCTTAAGAGGAAGAAAGGAAAGGACCCGGCGCTAGCGCAGGTACAAGGCTCTATCAAGAAGGACGAAGTCACGGTCAACTATGTAGGGCAGCTCCTTGAATTCCAGCGCAGCACCTCCTCCCCTCAACCCACCTACACCGACTATCAAGTGGGCGCAGGATTCTCCTGTCTAGCCACCATCGAGGGATACCCTGAGCCATTCGGCTCCCTAGAACCCCCCTACTTCACCACCAAAAAGGCAGCCCGCCAGCAAGCCGCCCGGTGTGCAGTCGAATACTTCAAAAGCGCTGGACTCTGGCCCGAGACATACACCGACGTTGGTGGCATCAAAAAACGAAAAGCAAGCACCAATCCCAGCAACGGCAACACAACACCAACTGCCGACTCTTCATCCCTGAATTCTGACGCCGCCGCCGCCAGCCCAGGAGGAACCAGCTACGCCCAGCGCGTCGCCCAACTGGCTGTCACTCTCGGCCTCCCCACACCTCAGTATAATCTCACCCCCGCCGAGGACGCCCCTGGGTTTCTCACCGCGTCGTGCGTATTTAAGAATACCGCACACTCGGGGCCCATTGGCGAGGTGCGCCACATCTACGGCAAGAAGAAGGCCAAAGAAGAATGTGCGCGTCTGACGCTCGAGTACCTTATCGGGGTTAAAGAGCAGCGCATGAACTTTGCGCAGAAGGTCATGACAGGTGTGATTGGGGGCGAAGATGTCGAGAGTGTTGGGGTGGGCCGGCCCGTTGGTGGAGACGCAGAGGTCGAGGCAGATGTTATGAGGATCAATGGCCAGAATGGGGCTGGCAGTGGCAGTGGCAGCGCCAGCGCCAAGGGGAAAGAACGGGCTTCTGCTCCGTTCGGGTACGATGGTACAGCGAGTGGCACGGACGATGATGAGATGGACTTTGAGGACGCGGCCGAGTTTCACACGCACGTCTGATTCTCGGGAATATGGCTTTTCTCTTATTTTTTTTTCTCTCCCCTTTCTCTATCTTTTTTCAAGGCATTGGGTTGGGTTTGGTTCTTATTCTTCATCTCTCCTCCTCCCCCACGTATGGAAGTCACATTATGCATTCGTTCGGTTCTAGCTATCTCTTCTTCCTAGCAACGGCGTTTACTCGAGGTATGGGCGCACGGCTGAAGAAGAGGAAGAAAACGAAAAATGAACGAACGAACGAAGGTTTTCAACTACGAAACTCATACCCAATTTTTTTTCTTCTTTCCACGTCGGCATACAGGCATGTCCGTTCGTTCGAATAGATAGACTTTTACAATACAATATATCATTCCTCAAAAACCAGGCACTGCCATGAAATGTAAATGATGAAATGTAAGAATGAATCATCGCGAAGTATTGTTACGCTTGATATCAAAGCAGGCAGAACCAGGCATTACCATTGATTTCGCTCCAAGAGCGATACCACCAATGGTCGGTCCAGGTTTGAGGGTATACTTGTGTGGCAGGCTACAATGTAAAGTTACTATTCCGACATCGCGACAAAGATTCAATAATGGCAGGATAGATTATTAAAGCTCTCTATCTACCTAGGTAGCCATGTGTATCTGACATGCATAACTAAAACGAAAGCGTTATACATAACGAAAACGAAGGCGTCACATGAACCACACTAAGAGATGAATGATTACAATGTCCACTTTGCCGCGCTGTACGCCCATCTCATCATTTCCATACGCGTTACTCTCGACGCTGCCGTATCACCCGTGCTTTGAATAGAACTCTCATGCTGGTAAGTCTTCGCTTTTCCCTCAAGGCGTATCTTCGCGCTTGAAAGATGATTGTGTAGCGTTGGTTGTATGGCTCGAAGATGCATTCAATAGCGTCGTCGATTGAGAATCCGTCACTCCCAAAGAGTGTGCTGAAGGTGTCTTTTTCAATGACGCTTTCAATTCCACAATCTCAGTTTTCATCGACACGAATTCTCGTTGCAACTCTCTGAGAGATGCGTTTATATCATCCATCTCCTGTATAAGATTGTCCAATGTCGAAGGAGGGTATTGACGGCCAAGATTCGATTGGTGCGAGTTTGACGTGTTCAATGGCGGAGGCAGTGAGCTTTGAACTGCCGTACCTTGCGGAAATGCAAGCACAGGAAGCATGTACAAGTGAGGTTGACCCTGTGGTTGAGAAGGAAGCCCTCCTCCACTAGGCGTAGAATCCTGGCTCTGCGGATGCGGCTGCGTCGGAGTCAAAGGGAAGTAGGCTGGCGGCCTGCCGGGTTTGGCGGATTTAGTGGTGAGGGTTGGACTACATTTGGACCTGGCGAGAATGTCGGTGGAGGAAGAGGCACGTTTGGGCGAGTTTGAGCTTCTAGACGGGGACGCTTTGCACTTTGCGTGGCATGTTGCGTAGATGTCGCAGCGTTGATTCTGCCACGGGAAGCGGCTATCATTGTCCTGTGACAGGTCAGTAATTCCTAGGTGATTGGTCCAATAGTGAATGGGCTCACCCAATATGTGCCCGTGGATTGCGCCGACATGACTCTGTGAACCACGCTACTTCTGTTGCGTTCCTCGGCCCTCGTGCATATGAGAGCATTTCTCGTTTGGCTTCCGCGCTGGGCTCATCCATCATGGCACGCCTTGAGGTTGGATCGGTGTTGAGGGTGCAGAGTGGAAGTTGCAAAGGTTGCGAGACTTTTTACCTAGTCTGCAAGTTGGAAGGATAAGAGTGAAGGCGGACGTACCTATCTTGAACGTCCTTTCCGTCTTTGACAAAGGGTAGGTGCTAGCCCGCCCAACCCGCCACACCACATCACCGATGGCATACCTAGATACATTACGGTTTTTGACTGGGTTTAAACCATAGTGTTAACCGCACCTTCTACTTTATGTCAGAATAAAGAAAGCTGTCAACGCCCTGTTCCGTGCTCAGCCAACCCCCATCATATACTTCGTCTCACCCTTTTATAGACATGTCGTTGACATATTTCTGCTTACTTTACCTACCTGCCTTAATGTAAAAAAGAGAAGGAAAAGGAACGATGAATCAAAAGTCCTATCCCAAATGTATACAATTATCGATATATACATTACACGGTCTGGATGGGTTCGGAATAGGGTGCTAACCGCACTTCCTACTTCAAAATACTGTTAAACAACCTCTCAGCGTAGCTTCTACAGGCATATAACGTACGATCTAGACTTTAATCCTTGTCTGCGAGCAATCCTAGGGTGTGCTCAACCCTGTAATGTAGGTATTACTCCTGCACCATGTATCCCCCTTCACAACAATCAACGTACAAACGTCCTTCCCCTCAAGCTATATACTATCAAAAGAACCAAGAACCCCTCCCCCAAAAGTGCAATTCGAAATACACACATCTACACATGAAGACAAGTACAGACTTGTATACCTCAATTACTTTGCACCACCCACCCCTTCACACCTCCTACCCACCTAAAGTACCGCAGCACTTACCTGCATCATCATCATCATTTTCTTTTATATCAACCACCTCGTTCAATTTCTTTTTCTTTTGTAAAAACGGTACCGGATGGATGTGTCGCCATTAATGTGCGTTATAACGTATGTAGATTTACGAACCCCATGTACGTACGTCCGTAGTGTAAAAGGAGAAAATCATGGTATTTATTTATGTACTTCTTAAGAGAGTTACGTTATGTACGTACATAAATGTTTGGTGGGTAGTATAGGGGTGAAGGGTGTATGATGTTGGGGGGGGGTTCGTTTTTCGCATTTTTTTGATACCTTGATACTTATGTATGAAGGTGTGCGGGGAGAAAAATGGACAGGAGAGGGTCTGTGTGTGTTAGGTGTTTTGAGGAGTGTGATGTGGGGTTTTTTGATTTGGAACAGTGCACGTTTTGAGGTTTGGATTTTTTTTCGTTGGCTGTATGCACAGTGCGGGAGATTTGGGTTGTTTGGGGATGTGGATGCACGCACATGTAAACATACATATACGTGGCTTGTGTTGATGAATGTGAGAATTTTGGAGGGGAGATGCATATACACACCTTTGAAAGGAATGATGAAAAGGAACGTGGAGGTGAGTGAGAAAAATGAAGAATAATGAAATAAAGTCATTTCTCGCATTGGAAGTTGTACCTATGTATTATGTACCATTCGATGTATGGGACAGGTCGACCGAGCATGGTGCATTACATACATGTACACACACGCACACATGCACACAGGTACTAGAAAAGCAAGCATTGGAGAGTAGAGCAGACCCAGAACAGAGAAAAGGAAAAAAATAAAAACACCTTGAAAGGAAGAAACCCTTTTCCGTCGCGTCTGTCCAACCCTTATACCAAACGCCTACTCTCCCCTCGGTTTTAAACCACGAAACACCTGTCTTGGCTTTTGTCTTCCCTTTGCATGAACGGCAAAAAGGCAGGATGGGAAAGCACACTACGAATCCCACCGCTCGCTCTCACAGTCTTCTTACACCTGAAAGAACACAAGCGAAGACGAAAAGGCGACAAAGCAGATAGGGGATTGAGGGAAATCTCTAGGCGGCAGCAGCCTCGCTCTTACGCTTGCTGCGGTCACGCTTGGCCTTGGGCTTGGGAGTCTCCTTCTCGACGGGAGCCTCGACCTCAGCTTCGGCATTACGCGTGGTGCGTCCGCTCTTGCTCTTCTTCTTGCCACTCTCCTCGACGGCGGGCGGTGCTGCAGTCTCGGTCTCCGCGGGGGCGGCGGCGGCGCCTCTCTTCTTCTTGTTGTCCTTTTTAGCTGATGAGGGAGTGTTCACGACAGCACTATCAGAAGGAAGAGGACGCACCTGGGTGAGCTGGCGAGGAAGGGGTACAGGGGTCGGGGCAATGGCAACAGGAGCAGCGGCAGCAGCCGTCTTTTGGCGCTTGTTTGTGCGCGGAGTCTTGCCGTTGACGGGGGGAGGCGTGGGAGCTTTGGCTGCGACGGGCGATGCTGCTGCTCCGTTGGCTTCGTCGTCTTCATCGTCCTCCTCTTCCGAGTCGATGGCGCCGGCCTCGGCCTCGTCAGATACTTCATCGTCGTTGTGCAACTCCTCAGCTGCACCTTTGCTTGCCAAGTAGGCGGCATTGTCCTCCTGCCACTTCTTCATTGACTCGCGATAGGAAGCCTTCCACTCCTAGAAGAAGGTTAGATTAGGTTGATCGAGTGTAAGAAAAGAGGTTGAATGCGACTACTTACATCCTTGTCTTTTTCAGACATTTCGTTCCATCGCTTGTTGATCTCGAAATTGACGGCATTGGGCTCCAACTTCTGGCCCTCGGCAAGCTCGGCCTCTAGGTCCTTCTTGACGACGGGGCGGGCAGCCTGGGCGAACAAGAAGGCGGCGGTGAGAGGGCGTTTGGGAGCATTGGGGTCCTTTTCCTTCTTTTCGCGCTTGCGCTTCTTCGTCTTGGATGCATCGGGTGCAGCCGCGGCAGTGGGGGTGCCGCTGGCGGCGGGCAAAGCAGCCTGGGGGACGACGTGGTTCATGGTAGATGTCGCGGCGGCCATGACGGCATTAGCCGCTTCTGTGACGGATTCGGGCAGCTGGAAACCCTCGAAGTGCCCATCCTCACTCTTGACAACAGAGGCAGTGTGCTTGATGTAGGCGTGCATTAGGTCGCTCAGGCCATTCTGGACATGAGCAAGACTTTTTTGAACATTGGCCATGCTGAGGACGACTAGAGAAAAATCGAGTTAGTATGCGCCCGAGTTGGGAGAAGCAGCAGCAAGTGTAAGGGTAGGCGTGGGCCGCCGGGCGCATTCGCGTAGGCTGCGTTGGGGGGAGGCGGGCACGCAGCTCTCGTTGCTCCATTTCTCGTGCTGGCAGCGTGATGGCTGAAAAGCACTCGAGTTTAGGCTCAACCGTGTCGCGTATCTGCGGCCACGACAAGAAAGCAAAGTGATGAAGGCATGGATGCACGGGGTGGGAGGAGATGGATTTTGTCGTGGTTGAAAGGCGGGCGCAGGCAGCCAAAGCAGGCGCGTCGCAGACGAGACCAGACGAGAAAGAAACAAAGCAAAACAAGAGACAGGCACATACCATTTTCTCGCGTCCTCAAGTACTCGTCCATGCTGACGATCAGCTCGCCTTTCTTGGGGCGTGACATGGCGAATGGAGTGAGTGAGGTGTTGGTGCCGGCGCGTTTGTTTGTGTTTTTGTCGCTAGCGGGTTGAATTGGGGTGGGTTGGTGGGCGGAAGAAGGTGAAGGGATTCGGCGAGGGGCGAGGGGCGCGGCGAGTATTTGGCTGTTGGGCCTGCTCGGCGGCCACCTGTCACGCCCGCGCGCACACACACACAAGCCCAAAGGCCTGGCTTCCTTCCTAGGCAGAGCCAAACAGGCCAGCCTAAAACCAAGGCCTCAACGGGGAGCCCTCTTTGGGTGCACCAACCCCCCGTCGCCATCTCACCATAGCCCCATTGGAAAAATCACTGGCACAATGGCACCACACTGGCCCCTCTCTCCCTCTCTCTGCAAGCGCTGGCTGCCCTCCCCATTCATGTAGCCAGCCAGCCCCCCTTCCCTTTACCGCTTTGCCTGTCTCTCCTGCTACCGCTGTCGCCCCGCACCACCAGCCCCCTCCCCCCATCATCATTAACTAAGCCCTCGAGTGCCCCGGCTTGTTGCCTTGTTGCGCTTTTGAACCGTCTGCATCGGAATTCACTGCGCCAAATTTCTACGCAATCAATACGCCACGCTCAAGCACACACTGGTGGCGAAGTCAAAAACACATAATATTTCGCACTCGTCCATTCCCTCAAGTGTGCTCAATAAACAAAATATCCTTGCGTTAACGGCAGCGTTTCCGCCGGCTCAGCAGTGCACACCATCCCATCAGCCTCTACTGTGTACCTCTCCGGATCCACCTTCATTTTTGGCCGCGTCTCGTTGAATTTCATGTCTCTCTTACCAATGTTTCGGCAATTCTTGACAGCTTCCAAACGCTTCCTCAATCCATACGATTTCGCCACGCCAGAGTCAATCGACGCCTGCGAGACAAACGTGATGCTGCTTGAAGGCACAAGGGGCGCAAACATGGGCCGCATCATGATGGGTTCCACCGTGGGGATGGACGCGTTGGGGTCGCCCTGCCCTCGTTAGCACCGTTAGCGCCTGCGAGCAAAATCATCCTTACCATTTGAGCGTATGAGCAGAAACCACTCTTCACCACCAACTTCGGCTTGACGCCAAAGTTGGCAGGATTCCACAATACCAGGTCGGCCACCTTGCCCACCTCCACGCTGCCAATGAGGTGGCCCATTCCCTGCGCAATCGCTGGGTTAATCGTGTACTTACTGATGTATCTCTTGACGCGGAAGTTGTCGGCGCCGCTCCCTTCATCCTCCTTGAGCGTGCCCCGCTGCACTTTATTCTTGTGCGCCGTATTCCACGTCCGCAGAATCACCTCCCCACAGCGACCCATGGCCTGCGAATCCGACGACATCATGGAGATGGCCCCCAAATCATGTAGCACGTCTTCGGCAGCAATCGTCTCGGCGCGAATCCGCGATTCGGCGAATGCGACGTCCTCGGGGATGTTTCGAGAAAGATGGTGACAGACCATCAACATGTCCAGATGTTCATCCAGCGTGTTCTTCGTATACGGCCTCGTGGGGTTCGTAGAGGACGGGAGCACATTGTCGTGTTCCACAACGCTGATGATATCCGGTGCATGCCCCCCTCCAGCCCCTTCT
Source organism: Periconia sp. R9002 (assembly GCA_023627715.1). Classification (NCBI taxonomy): domain Eukaryota; kingdom Fungi; phylum Ascomycota; class Dothideomycetes; order Pleosporales; family Periconiaceae; genus Periconia; species Periconia sp. R9002. The sequence continues at coordinate 71,194 of JAMAHW010000098.1, forward strand.
GTATGATACGTATGGATGGTTCGGTTTTTGAAGGCGGCAATTGTCTGCTCCACAAAACCGGATTCATTTAGAGTATCAGTATGGATAAGCGTTTGAATGTCGTACTCATCGCACACGCTAAGACAGGCATCAATGGCTGCTGGTGTGGTTCCCCAATCTTCGTGCAGCTTCAAGCCACAAACACCTGCTTCGGCTTGCTCCTGTAGGGGCTTCAGTTCCGCGTCATTTCCTTTTCCAGTGATGCCATAGTTCAAAGGCAGCTCATCAATGGCTTGCAGCATCTGTCGAATATGCGTCTTTCCAGGCGTGCAGGTAGTTGCGTTGGTGCCGGTGCTTTGCCAATGTCAGTTTCCCGAATCCTCAGTCTATGGTTGATGCTGTGGTACTCACCTTGGTCCCGTGCCACCACCTAGCATGGTTGTAATACCAGAAGCGATTGCCTCGTATGCTTGCTGAGGGCAGATGAAGTGGATGTGTGTATCAAAGCCTCCTGCGGTTACAATTCCATGTTCTCCAGCAATAACATCGGTACAGGACCCAACAACCAGGTTCGGGTCAACACCATCCATGATGTCCGGGTTCCCTGCTTTCCCAATGCCGACAATGATGCCATCCTTGATGCCAATGTCTGCTTTGTAAATACCACTCCAGTCTACAATCAAAGCGTTGGTGATGACGGTGTCTAAACTCTCGCTGTCCGATCGTCCACCAGCCTGCCCCATGCCTTCTCGGATAGTCTTTCCACCCCCAAAAGCGCATTCGTCGCCGTAGTTGGTCAGATCCTTTTCCACCTTGACCCATAAATCTGTCGCGCCGAGTCGTACAAGATCTCCCGTCGTTGGTCCGAACATGGTGATGTATGCTTGCCTCTCCATAGTGCATATATCAATATGCGCCGCATCTCCCACCGGCTCTGGTGTGTGCAAGAAACCTCCCTCTTTGATCCTCTCCATGATGCCTTGTGCGATAGACACATCTTCGATAAAGCCAGACGCTATGTTGTTCCCTCCTTTGATGATCCGGTGGCCGGCAATTTGAACCAATGTGACCGTTTTGGTGTCGCCGGGCTCGAAACGTACCGAAGTGCCTGCGGGAATGTCGAGACGATAGCCATGGGCTCGCACGCGATCGAACTCGAGCTGCGGATTAGTTTCAATGAAATGGTAATGCGACCCAACCTTCGAAATGTCAGTGCCCGTATCAACGTGTGCGATTTCACACTACTTCACCTGTATCGGTCTGTCGCCTCTACTTTTAACTTTTAACTTGATTCTCTTTCGACCCTCGTTCAGCTTGATCGTGCCCGACTCTCCTTTGACAGCTACAATGGCACCGGGTTGGTTTGCGCTTTCGTATACGGTAGCTTCGGGAAGCGGGAACATTTCATTTTCTGGTATTGGTAAAAACGAGCCGTACAAAGCTTTGGCAAGGTCTCCATCGTCGGTACAGATGGGATGGTGCACGGTGACGAGGTAGGTGCCGGTTGGAAAGGTACCCTCGACCATCAATTCGCTCAGGGAGGAGACGACCGAGGGTAGTACATGGCGACGACCGAGCATGGTCTTGCCAATGGACATGAGATCGGCGACAGTGTGATTGCCATCGCGGATGAGCTGTTGGTGGTCAGAAAGGATCGAAAAGCGGGCCACACGGTGGAAGTTGTACTTCTTGAAGGTTGTTCGCGATGAGAGCCTGCGCCTGTCAGTTTCGAGTCACGAATGCACGCATTGCCAGCTGCGCTCTTCGCCTTGTCTCGTCGTACTACCTACTGTAGCTTCTGTATGATTGAGCTTCACACCTCTGGCCAAGCGGCGTTGGGCGAGAAGGCCGAGCTGGGATATGACCAGTTTATCGAGCTGCACATGGCGGCAAGCGCGAAGGTTAGCTGTGAGGGGCACTACGAGGGCAACATGATGGAGGCTGAGCCCACCTCTTTCGGACACAGCTGCATCTTCTTGGCCTGCTACTGTGTTGAGTCTCTTGTGTCTAAGACGGAACGGAAGAAAGAAGGGAAGGATGGGGACAGCGGCACAGTGTGGGGCAGTCGACTACTTGTATCAATCAACACTATCTACTGTCTGTCTTGTTCAAGCTACCGACTCCCTCAGGTTCTTTGCATGTAAGTTGATGCGTCTCCCTCATGCCATTGAGCAGGGTTCTTGTGGGGTAAAGACGTGTGGACGATAAGCAAGAGATAGATAGCACAGGTGTGGCTAATGACATCTGGACCTCGCAGCAATTTGGACGCTCGTACGCAATTGTTGGTGTAAAGAGACCCCGCTCGCCCAATTAAGCTTTCCGTTGGCGGGCTTCTCGTGGGCCAACCACATAAAGGCTTGGCCGCTGGTTCGCGCTAACTCCAACTGACATTGATCTTTGATCTCACCTCGACCGCCATCAAACAGCCATCTTCCCATGACCAGACTGCCTTTCGGGCTTATCATCACCCAATTAGCTTTCTACAGCCCATCAGATAGACCGCTACTCTCCCAGTGACATACACGAATCTATCTCTCCAAATATGCCGAGCGCAAGGACATATGTGAAGGCCATTACAGGGTACATGATCCACCTCAATTCATGGCAAATGTGAAGCTAACAAAGGATAGTGGAGCTGCTCTCTGCATAGGCGGTCCGGCATTGGTATGGTATGTAACACCTACCGAGGAGGAGATTATCAAGGTATACTTTAAACCAGCAGAATGATCACGTGCGTAGCCAATTCTCGAAACTCACGATCTTACTAGAAATACAACCCGGAGCTCCAGAAAAGAGCCCTTGCGCAGAGGAAGCAGAGGGAAGAGGAGTTTGAAAGCTTTGTTGGCCACTTGAAAGACGCGTCCAAGTCGGACAAGCCCAGTAAGTACACAATCATCCATCCACCTACATGTATACGTATGAGGCTAATGCAATGATACTATACAGTCTGGACAGTGCAGAAGGAGCTGGGGAAGAAGCAGTCCGAGCAAAATGCCCAAAGATTGAGGGATGAGCGGGACACGCTGGCCGCTGAAGTAGAAAGACGGCGCGCCGAAGTGAGGTCGAGCACAGACTGAGAAGTCGTGAATGCCTTTTGTATCATATAATGTCTCTTCACAACTGTATAATTATGCAAATGAATGTACAAAGACATGGGAATTTAGCTCCAAATGGCTACACGGATCCTGAAGTCGGATTCTTACTACATATGTAGGTACGTGCATGTATACACATTGAAACCTAACTGCACTTTCTTGTGAAAAAGAAGTATTACGAATCTTGAAGGTTGAGTGTTTGTTCCATACAGTCTTTCATGTGCGAGAGCACTAAGTGTAGAGACGTAAATTCAAACATTGAATGTTGCTTCATGTTGACTTCACAGTGATAGCTATCACGTGATCTCGCGAATTGACTGAGACCTGGAGACGCGCGAGCCCAGCACGTCTTCTCCGTCCTCCAACCCCACTTCCCTGACCTCTACTATTACCAATGCCCAGCGATGAGAGAGCCCCCGTGAAGCTGTCGCTGCCCCTTGTAATTGCCCAAACAGTCCTTTTCAATCATGCAATACTGATGACGTCAGGAATTCCAACAGGACATCTTCAAGGAGCTGCGAGAAGAGGATGAGCTCGTCATCCTCGCTCGGGGCCTCGGCCTGGTTCGCATAGTCACAAACCTCCTTCACTCGTACGATGCCGCCGGAAATAACCTCATTCTGCTTGTCGGTGCAGATGAACGCGAGAATGTATGGATCGGCGAGGCACTGGCTGAGCAGGCAGCCATCAGTATGGCGCCGAAAGCTAGAGGCTTGAGCCTGGTGAACACCGATCTGATGACCGTGGGAACTCGCGAAAAAATGTACGCGCAAGGGGGGATATTCAGCATCACGTCACGAATTCTGATCGTGGATTTCCTTTCAGGCTTGCTAAACCCTGAGACGGTTACTGGTGTTGTGGTGCTGCACGCCGAGAAGGTTATCGCAACATCCTTGGAGGCTTTCATACTGCGTATCTATCGGCAAAAGAACAAATCGGGGTTTCTCAAGGCGTTCTCGGACAGTCCGGAGCCTTTTACGACGGGTTTTGCGCCTTTGGCGAATATGATGAAGAATCTTTTCTTACCGAAGCCTGCGTTATACCCCAGATACCATGTCACGGTCGCGAAATCATTAGAAGGGCGCAAGAAAGCAGAAGTGATTGAGCTAGAGGTTCCTATGACGGACGCAATGCGATCAATACAGAACGCAGTGCTGGAATGCGTGGAAGCTAGCATCAGTGAGCTTCGAAAAAGCAATGCGGGTGTGGAGATGGTAGATTGGACTCTAGACAGTGCACTGCACAAAAACTTTGACACCATGGTCAGGCGCCAGCTTGATCCAGTGTGGCATCGGACAACATTCAAGACGCGTCAAGTGGTTCGCGATCTAACATTGCTTCGAACCATTCTTCATGCGCTTCTCACCTACGACGCCGTTGATTTTAACAAGTACCTTGACACAGTTCTAGCAGCATCTCAGCCTCCTCCAGGATCAACCAAGCACAACCAATCGCCGTGGTTGTTCCTAGACGCGGCTGACACTATGTTCACGACAGCGAAGCGTAGAGTGTATACCGGCAAAGTCACTGGCTCTGACCTTGCGAACAATCCCAGCGCCGTTCCAGATGGGTTGCAACCAGTTCTCGAAGAGTTGCCTAAATGGGCTCAACTCGCAGAAATTCTTCAGGAGATTGAGCAAGACGCTTTCCTGAATCCAACTCCCCAAGACACGTCAAACGGGTCCATTCTCATAATGTGTGGTGATCAAGGTACATGTCGCCAAATACGAGAGTACCTCCAGATTATGTACGTGAAAGAAAAAGAAGAAGATCCGGACCGCGACGAAGACGAGCCCTCCGGCAAACTCATGATGCGCCGCAAGCTTCGCAATTACCTGAACTGGAAGCGCGATTTTACTAACGTCAGTGCTGCTCTCTTCTCCGAAAACCAAAAAGTTATCAACAACAACGCCGACCAAACCTCGAAAAGCGCAATCAGGAACAAGGCACCCCCAAACAAGCGACGGCGAGTGCGAGGTGGGGGGGCTGTAGGAACAAGCTCAACACGTACTGAATTCGGCGCTGTACGCACGGCTGGCGACCGCGATGCCCACATCGCTAGTCTAATGGCCGAACTCCATCCCACAGAACTTGAGGCTTTGCAAAAAGAAGAAATCGCAGTGGATCCTCTACATGACATGGACTCGTACTATTCGTTGTTTGATATGGACTCACTCGTTATAGTTCATCCTTACTCGGGTGATCTCGACGAACACATTCTCGAAGAAACGAAACCTCGATACATCATCATGTACGAACCTGATGCAGCCTTCATACGACGCGTGGAGGTATATCGTTCCTCTCACACAGATCGAACTGTCAAAGTGTTCTTCATGTACTATGGGGGTAGCGTGGAAGAACAGCGTTATCTCTCCGCTGTGCGCCGCGAAAAGGATGCATTCACCCGCCTCATCCGGGAAAGGGGTAATATGGCGATGACTATCAATCCTAGTGCGAATGTGGATCCACAAGAGTCTTTCCTCAGGACCATCAACACCCGCATAGCAGGTGGAGGCAGACTGGCAGCAACCGCACAACCTCCTCGTATCGTTGTCGACGTCCGTGAATTCCGCTCCTCGTTGCCCTCACTGCTGCACGGAAAGCAAATCGTAGTAGTGCCGTGCATGTTGACGGTAGGTGATTATGTCCTTACGCCCGAAATCTGCGTCGAGCGTAAATCCGTCCGCGATCTTATTGGATCATTCGCGAACGGCCGTCTCTACAACCAAGTGGAATCCATGATGGAGCACTACAAATTGCCCATGCTGCTTATTGAATTCGACCAAAACAAGTCCTTTACGCTCGAACCGTTTACCGACTTCTCAGCGCGAGATAGCAAGGACGGATTGGGAGGGGCGCCGGATTTGCAGGCCAAGATCGTCATGCTCACTCTGGCGTTCCCGCGCTTGAAAATCATCTGGTCGTCCTCGCCCTACCAGACTGCTGAGATCTTTTTGTCGCTCAAATCTCAGCAGGAGGAGCCGGAACCGCTCGCGGCGGTGCAGAAGGGTCTCGATCCCAACGAGCAGGGTGGGGATGCTATGGGGCAACGCATCTTCAATCAGACCAGCCAGGATATGCTGAGAGCACTGCCGGGCATCAACGAGAAGGCTGTGGGGACGTTGATGCGGGTGCTGCATAATGTGAGCGAGCTTGCGAATATAGAAGAGAAGGACTTGTGTGAGCTTATTGGGACTGATTTGGGGCGGAGGATTCATCGCTTCTTCAATCGCAGCGTATATGACGCTTCGACTCTAACGAGCATTGTGGATTAAAATGAGTAGACGAAAAACAGCAACATGGATGAAAAGCCTTATTAATGCAAGGGTGGGTCTCCCAGCCGTGGACAGAATGCACTTGGATCAAATTAATGCTTGAATTTCCGTCCATGCAAAGCCTACATACGCTCGAAAGGGGAAGAAGAACCATCCGAGAAAAAAACCGTGATTTGAATTTTAACACTCTGTCCGCCCGCCAATGTGCGCGCATTTGAGCCGAACCTAGAGCCTCCCTTGTATTATGTGTTCCGTTTTTTTCTCACAAGAGAGGGCAGGGACAGCATGGCGGACCACCTCTGCGACCTCCGTTTAAATATCGTCAATGTCGATATCCTTTCCGTCCTTGCCCGCTTCCTCGTCGGAGCTGCTGTCGCGGTCCTCGTCGAATTCGAAGCCGATACCTTCGTCGCCCTGGTCGCCGTACGTGTCGGTCTCGTTGATCTTTGCGTTCTCGGGGAGTTCGCCGTAGGCTTTTAGGGAACGGGCTTCGTCGGCCGAGTATTTGAGGATGACGTCACCCTGATTCACAGCGTCAGCAAGTGTTATGATGGCTGAGTTGTGTGTACGTGTAGGTGGTCTTACCTTCTCGTCCTGGTAGTCTCGCAGCGAAAGGAGTATGATGTCGCCCTGGTTGATCCAGACCTTCTTTCGCAGCTTGCCTCGAATGTGGCCTAGTCGGCGGGTGCCGTCGAAGCACTGAGCTTCTAAACGTCCGTTACCTGTAAGAGAACAGGTTAGTACCGAGATGTGACTCTGACTTTCACGCGCAGAGGGTGGCGCCTCAGGCGAGGCAAACGAGGCAACGTACCCAACATCTTCAGCACCTGAGCGTATTCTTGACCTTCCTCCTTGAAGGTGAGCTCTCGCTTCTCGTTGTCGTTCTCGTTCTTTCCCCTACGCCTGTTCTTTCCTCCCTGTACGTCCCAAAGTCAGCATGTGTTGTGGTGTTGGGCTGGTTGGGTGACGATGGCGGGGTATGAGGCGGGGACCGGCGCGCAAAGCGACAACGACATACCTTTCCCTTGTTCTTAGGCATGTTGAGTAGAGTTCTGTGTTGTGTCTGCTGTGCTACTCGAGTTTCCTTTGAGGAGTTGGTGGAGGATGAGGGGAGTTAAGTTAGGGCGTGCCGGTGCCTAACTATAAGCGCGAGTGTGTGTGTGAAGGTGGGAAAAGAATGGACTGTTTCGCTGCGAGTCACAACTTGATGTGTGCGGCGTTAGCGCCCGCTCAGCCCTGTTCCTCGTTTGGACTAGCGTGGCAAGCACGGTGATATCAACTGCCGTCAACCTTGGAATCTTTCAATCGCCATCTTTCTCGAGCATTCCGCAACTCAGCACCAACTACCTTCGCTCATTCCAGCAACCGTCCATCGCGATATAAGCTTTCACGCTCCCCCTTTCCACCCTCGCTATAGACCCACCTTCATGTCCGCATCCAATGGCGGCGTCCATGAAAAACCTCGCCAAGCGTCTCAATAGTTTTCAGTCCACGAACTTCCGCATCTTTTACGCGTCTGATTATCGGACCCACATCACCAACTTCATTCTACAAGACAAACAGCATCCTCTCTATACGATAGTGGCGCGTAGGCATAACGAGCGCAAGAAGGAAGGGATATGGTGGCACGTAACAACAAGCACTGACTTGTCCAAGTCGAGCGTCATCAGGTCATGGTGTAGGCGGCGTCTCCGCAATGCCTTCACCGATGCGCTAAAAACCCGTGGATTTGATAGGTTTGGGCGCCTCGTCGACGCTGGAGCATTGAAAGAACCCTTTACAGGTTTGGCGGATATCGTGAAAGATGACCCCCATTTTCAATTAAGAGGAAGCTTTAGGTTCCATGCACTGGTACCTTTGATCCCGGCGAAATACGTACACGTGCAGCGGGATATGATGGAGGCACTTGATATGATGCTTTCTTACTATCAGGACGAGATGCAGGTTGCGCCTCCCGTGACGAAACGCCGTAAGGTCTCGAATGGACCACCTGTACGCCGCTCCGCTCCATCAGCAGATCCGGCAAATGCCTGGTCAGTATGGAAATCACCACCACAAGTCAAAACCACAGATCCCAACGTGCCAAAATCGTTCATACGACGGACCTATGGTTGATAAAACGGGGACACGCATGTTCAGACAGAAATGCCTTCGAACGCGCAATATACCAACTCGATGTAATATCGGATGGGGCTTCACCCAAATATGATGCAAGGCGTTATCAGCATCAAGAAGTATCGTAAGCAACTGGGGAATGGGATACAGTCCTGAATCATGAGTACTATTTTCAGTGTTAGAGCCGCAAGTCTCAACGCAAATGATCGGGTCAACCGACAACTCGTGCGAGCGCTTGCCAAAGAAGTCTGTGCCCTGTCTTCTAGAAGGCCAAGCCAGATACTCGATCCATTCTGTGTTTCTACAATCCAGCGTTCGAGTCATATATCAGTACATCATTGGCCATGTCTTTCTCCGCATTGCTACTTTAGCGCTACAGCCCATAAACAGCCTCGTTTCAAATGTAAGGCTTACTACATAGAAAGCCTAGCCATTCCTTCAAGATGAGAAACACTGAGTGCATGTTTTGTTAGCTGGTGAGAACCAACCGTTTGGGTAACACAGCCTTGGGAGTGAGTGGGCGCTTAGATACGTGCGCGGGCCACCAACATGGCAACCGCCAACACATTAGGATTTGAAACATCCGCACATTACTATATCGAGGAGCATTCGTATTACACGACAGTGTATTTTGACTATTTTACTGAGAGGTCTCCGCAACAAGGAAGATACGGCGGGGTGATGTTCTACGCTCTGTGAGCAAATCGTGGAAGCTGGACTTTCTCTTGAGGGTTTTCCTTTGCTACGTTCTTTGATTTACTTGTTTTTTTACGCTTTTATCACTTTCTCACGATTCTCAACGTCTGATAACGAAACATTCTCTTGAGACATTTGCTTCGAACTCTTTCTCCAGGTAAAATTCTTGTCTCCTAGAGCAGAGTTGCCTACAGTCCACCGCTATCAAGCTCACCAACTAACCACTTTCTCCAAGTTTTCCTTCACTCCTGCTATCTTCATCATGGCATCCTGCAATTACACCAACGTGCTACCGCCGCCCCCCACCAGTCTTGCATCCTGCGCCGTTCCACTAGGCGGCTCCAACTCCTCCATCATCGACAGCTGCTGCAACGGCGAAGTCAACCTCATCCGCACCTATTCCGGACCCGGCGACTCAATCGACTGCTACCAGTACTGCAACACCCCGAATGTGAAAAGCGTCCAAAACTGCCTCCGTGAAAACATGAACATGTATGGGGTCGAGGGAGCGGGCTTCCAGTGCTTCAATGCTGTGGAGGAGAAGGGTGTACAGAACACGGGAGCCAAGTTTGGCATGAGGGCAAAATGGCTGTTTGTAATTTGGGCCATGGGCTTTACCCTGGCTTGGTGAATACATGAATACGATTATACCATCTCTCGTTCGGTATCTAGTTTTCGATCTCTGACCTTATATGACCTCATGATTCGAGCACGACTGACAGCACAGGTTCATCGAATACTCCCATGTTACAATAATGAGTTGAGAAACGAGTGACATACTCCCTATCAGCAATCATGCAACATATCCCTACTCCACTTCACATCATGATCTTTGGTGTCCGATACAACAGACCGAGCGTCGACCCTCACACTATCAACAACCGAATGATTGGAACCAGCCTCACTCATACCTCCTCCCACCTTTCTCGGCGTCCCTTTGCGGTACCATGGCGGTAGTCCGCGCCGCGAATTCGTCTGATCCTCCTTCCCTCGACTCAAGCTCGAAAACACACGAACAATAAAACTACCCTTGAAAGCTTTAGGCACACACGGCACGCAGAGAATAAGAAACCCGGAAGTGATCTCGCCGTGGCTCCACAAACCAATGGGTCCGACCAAGAAGACAATATCATCGGCATTCAAAGCGCCAATGGTAGACACCAAGCGGAAAGCTCCGCACACACATCCGCTGTAGTTTTCACATCAGCCTAGTCCTCACGAGGATAAGCAACTCTCAACTTACAAAACCCCTGTAGCAAAGATAATCACCACTCCCACACGCTTCCGCGTCGAGATCCTCAACCCCCAGATCATCTTTTGCGGCAGAACAAAAATCAACACATCGGAAAGAAGATTGAGGATACCGCTCGACATGATGAGCGCGGGGTTGTTGATGCAGTGACCTGGTACCAGCTTGTTCCAAATCTTCTCGCGCGGCGTGCAACTGAAGTTCTCGACAATGGTGCACGCGACGTAGAACATGACATTCGCGACGATGGTGATGTGGCAGATGTACCAGAATTTGTTGCGCACGCCGCGAGGGACGAAGAGGTGGACCCATTGGAAGAGGATGCCGGCTTTGAGTAACATGATTATATTACCGTAGATTATGTACGAGTTGTTTACTTCCTAGGTTGGATAGTCAGCTTATAAGTATGTGGAGCATCTTTAAACGATACAAAGTTTGAAATGGGGTCTGTGGATCTGATGCTCGGTCATCGTGTTGGGATTTTGGAGGTTTTTATCTTACAAATATTATCATAGCGAGGTCTTTGAGTCGGATGTTCCATTGATGGACGTAGAGCCCGGACATAGACAGAATCTCATAAGAAAAGTAAAGAAAACCACCGTAAGCACCCAACGCCGCGAGTGCGAGATCTGATTGTGCAGTGTCAGCTTGAGTTCTCTTTTTCTAAAGTGTCGGGAGAAGTGGCAACTCACAATCTTCAATGTCCATCTTCTTCGAGCAAAACGCCTTAGCATAGATGCGCACTGCAACAATGATCACGCAAACGCTCGCACAAGCGATGATCAGGCCAGCACCCAACGCAGTCTTATTAGGCGGATCATCGAATTGCGGCATCACGCCTGTTGGAGGTTTCAATGCCGGCCCCTCAAGCAGCGCAGCCCGTTGTTCGGGGGTCAAGCTCGTGATGTCGAAGTCGTTGGCCATGGTCGACGCACATTAAAATCAATTAACTGTAAAAACGAGTGTGGAATAGAAAAAAAAAGAGATGAACCATCACGAGTCAAAACGGCAAGAAATATCTCTTTACATATCCCATTCCCACACGCGTAATCTTCGCGTCGGATGCATGCATACCCACTTCAGCTTCTCTCCTCATCCTCCCTATGCAGAGGACGCTTTACGTATGCGCAACCGCGTTGCTGATGTGCACAGTAATGGTTTGAAAGCAAAAAGGCGGCAGTATCGGGTTGCCAGCGAAGTCCGCAAGCTAGTGTAGCAAAAGATAGAACTGCACAAACATGCTAAGGATATTTGAGGAATGATGGGTCGCTTGTTCGGCTACTTGAACATGCTGATGCGGTGAGATGTCAGATTGGGCGCTTGGGGCGAAGTTACAGAGGGCGCGTAAATCGTCAGAGGGCCGTTTCAGGTGATGGTACGTACCTTCGTTTGCGCCCTGCCTGTAACATGAGTTTGAGTTTTATATCTACTTTCGTCCGTGCAATATTCAAAAGTGAACAATCTTTAGGATATTGTTTTCCCCTTGCGCTGAAAACTGTTGATTCTTCAATGTGTTCTGTTCAACGATACGTTTGCCCAGGTGACAAGCTGAAGAGGACGTCTTACGATTGGGGCGTACATTTTCGACTATTTTTATCCAACGCGAAGGGTAAGCCTGCCTACACTGTGAGACTAAATATACAGTATAATGCATTGCATTAGCTAACACAGAGGGAACAGGGACACTTTGAGATAAAATTATCGCCATCGCATCCATCAACGAATGGTTGCTATCTATACTTATTTTCATCAGCAAAATAACAACCGTATTCATCCAGCGTTTCTTACCCCTTTGGCTTCTTCGCGACTAACGCTATTTCAACATGCTCAGAATAGCCAACAGCAAGCTATAATACTCCAGGGGGGCACTGGGTTGCACAAGAAAAGCACACATGGTAAATGAATGTCGGTCAGCACACGACAATCCCCAAAAGATACTAAACTTATCAAGTGTAAAAAAGGCACTCAATTATAGCTACAAACCTACTACTACAACTTCCATATAGCAACCATTTCACATCCCAACAACCCACGCTTCAGAATCCCGATAATGAGTCGCCAAATACCCTTCCCCATCTCCTTTGCCCCTCCAGACACATCCTCAAGTAGCATCAAGAACAAGAACAAAAACCCCTCTAGCCTTCAATATGACACTGCACAACGATCGCAGCAGATCAAGCTACATCATTGGCCGTCTAATTTATCAACTGCAAAGACACAGTCGTCCCTACCACCTTTACCTCCGTTCCTTATCACGTAAGCATTGATCGTCTGTTTAGATCACATCGCCTTGTCCCGCGGTATTAAAGGTCTTTTAGTAGACGGCGATATCAATAGATAGATCGATCAAATATGTGCATCACGTATATACACATCTTCCTAGTTCTCCTCCTGCAGTTCCCCCACAAGGAGATATGTCTATTAGAATGCAAAGGAAAGAGGACGAGTGAGGAAAGAGTGAGGAAATCCACACACACACACACACTCTCTCTCTCTCTCTCTCTCTCTCTCTCTCTCTCTCTCTCTCTCTCTCTCTCGCGTACACAAAATCCAACCAAATCACCATCAAATCTGTCATTCCCTTCCCTACCTCCCAAATCAACCCACCCACAGCACTCACCTAACTCACTTCCTTACCATCTCCCCCTCCCTACCTCCCTTTTCTCCCCTCACCTACAAATCACCTACATACATACAAGCATTTTCCCTCACAACGCTCATTTAAACTTCTCCCACAACTAAATGAACAAGCAAAAAAATACATCAATACACAAACAATCACCAACCCACCCCTTCCTTCCTTCCTTCCTTCCTTCCTTCCTTCCTTCCTTCCTTCCTTCCTTCCTCCCATCGTCCCTTTAATATTGATATTGACTAACTCTCCTCCACATCCCTCCCCCGTTTTCTTCCCTAAATAAAAAAAAGATACATGTCTATAACCGTACAAAGCAAAGCAAAGCACACCGTACATAACCCACTTTCTTATTTTCCCTCCCATACAGTCCAATGCTAGACTCCTTCCCAGACTCCCACCTACCTACCTACCTCTCTATTCTACACACTCAGTCTCCTACACCAAAAGAGAAGTCCGTAACAAAGGAACGAAGAATCGAGTGTGCGGTTCTCCCTCCTTCTCTATCTATCTGTGTATAGGAAGTAACATTGCGATGTTGTCATACATTCCCTCCAGCATACAACACACCAACCTTTATCCCCATCATCCTCATCAGCGTAGTCCGCCTCTACCTACCCCCTACTCCACCACACCCTTCCTTCCCCTCCCCGTCCTCTCCCTCTTGCTCCCGGCTTACCTTTACCCAACTATCAATCACTTCTCACATCACTCCTTACATCACATACTTGAGTAGTAGCACTGCGTTTGTTTCCATTATACAAACGCAGTGCTACTACTCAACAAAGTGAAGTGAAGTGCGTGACGTAATGGAAGGGAATCAGGCGTGAGTTGTTGTTGTTAGTCGTTGTGCGTTATTATGTTGGTATGTGGGGTGAAGTTTTTAGAGCTAGTTGGTTTGCGGGTGTGTGTGTGTGTGTGTGTGTGTAGGATTGTTGGGGGGCTAGGTAGGTAGGGAGGGAGGGAGGATAGAGTGGGTGGGTGAGTACCTAGATGGGAATGTGATGTAGTAAAGGAAGTGAAAGAAGGAAAGAGGGAAAAAAATAGGGGGACCGAGAGGCAGTGGAGCAGAGGGTGAGGTAACTAGGTAGGTACATAGGTATATACATCTACATTTTTGTAACAAACTACAATGAATGTGGAATACAGGATAAACTTATATCCCCTCTCGTTGTAGAATTGATGCACGTATGTATGTATGTGACCAGCGTCGAAATCGATCAAAAGGCGTAAGCTACGTACGACGCTTGTCTTTTTCTACCTCTTTCTTTGGCATCCTCTCGCGTTAACAAAGAGAGGGAGAGAGAGAGAGAGAGAAGAGGAACAGGCACCAACACCAAACCGCACCGTTCGTCCCTCCTTCCCTCCCTCTCTCCATCGAACAGCAAACCCCGCGTCCCATCCCTAGACTTTTCATTTTGCCCGTTTCCCTCTTATCCCATCCCATCTCCTAACATGCCATCTATCGCTCGTCTCGTCGAGTCTAATCCCTCCACCCACCTTTTCATCACCATCTCATCTCATCTCACGCACGCGTACACTTACCCATCGACGACGAACATACGCAACCTCTCGCCTCAGCCCCCTTTACTCGCTCCACTCGCTCGAATTCCCTAATCAATCAATTCCAAATCCACAAAAAAAAAAAGGGCTCACGCCCGCGTAACCTAACACAACGCCCAGGGAAAGGAACAAAAACAAAACATATGAAATGAAGCGAAAAAAAAAAGTCTGGAATCAGCAGCCACAATCCACCACGCCTCACCTCACTTTTTTTTTGCGTTCCATGCTCTTTTTTCATTCGAAGAGGATAAGAGACCACAGGGACATGCCTGCTTGTCAGGACGCCCCCAACGCGGTTTAGCGGCGGCGGGCCGGGCGGGCAACCTTCCCTTGGTTGTTGTTGCTGCAGCAGTTTGCAACATCAAACCATGCATGGCTTTGCAAGCAAGGATGAATGATGACGTTGAAAACAATTAGACAGACAGGCAGACAGACCCGAACAGACAGGCGAGAGAAGGCGCACCTGGGTCCCTTTATGGCCATAGATCCGACACAAAGTGACAGGCAATCTCGGAGGGGGCGTTGGTGGTTGTGCAACGACACGAAGAGGTGTGAAGGATCCCATCCCTTCTGCTCTCGTTTTCCCACTCTCTTTTCGTGTAACGCTTACTGCTTACTCCTCACGCCCCCTTCCTGGTTGGGCGTTCCCATGTTCGCTTGCAGGCTCAGCAGCTGGGAACCAACTTACCCAATGCCGTGGCTTCGGATTATGGTGTCCGTCCGCCACTTTTTCCCCCCTTCGCTGAGCTGTGCTTGTGCTTGTGCTTTTGCTGACGGGTTGGGGGTTGGTCGGTCGGGTCGGTCGGTGCTTTCCTGTCTCGGACAGATGGCTGCTGGTCGCGCTTATGGACGGTTCTTGGCGGGAGAGATGGGACGGGGGAAGGGAGATAACGTCGTCACGCTGGGTCGTGGGAAGCTGACTGATGCATTGTTTCGGAGGCTGCCTTGGATAGTCGAGCAACAAGTCATGTGAAAAGACGACCCTATTGTGGTTCGTGGTGCAGAGAGAGCGGAGGTAAT
Source organism: Periconia sp. R9002 (assembly GCA_023627715.1). NCBI lineage: Eukaryota > Fungi > Ascomycota > Dothideomycetes > Pleosporales > Periconiaceae > Periconia > Periconia sp. R9002. The sequence continues at coordinate 86,818 of JAMAHW010000098.1, forward strand.
TATGATAATATAATAGTAGATAGTAGTTATGATGGAAATCAATATGAGACTTCATCATTCGCTCTCAAAGGCGGAGGAGGAAAACAAGAGGCGGCTTTGCAAATTGACAGATGACCAAGGAAATGAGCAAAACAAAAAACGCAGGACATGACTAAATTCAGACATCCACCCTTCATGACTTTGATAAACTCGAATTGAGCAATGGCAGTGCTGGCTCCTTTTCATAGCTCAATTGGTCGTCGACCAATGGGAAAAAAGGGAATAAAACAGTATCAGAGGAAAAGACAAGATCAAACAGCAAAAAGGCGTCGGACAATAAAGACCTCCGCAAAGCACAAGCAGCCACCACCAGCATATGAAGCCGGTTCCCTGATATGCAATAAGCCCGATCTAAGTTCATTTTGTTCGAATGATGACGAACGAAAGCAAAAACGAAAACAAAACGGGGAATGACGAGAGCGAAAAAGACAAAATACCACCCAAACTTAAAAATAGATGTGCAGCGCTCACCTCCGACACCTTACTTGAGTCCCAAGAGAAGAGCATCCAGGAATGTTCAAACAGCCTCCAAATTCGATTATATACCAAAATATTCCTACCGGGCATCGCAATATCGCAGGCGACAATGGCATTCAGTTCAACACCGTAGGACTTTTGAAGCGCGAAATATCATTCACTTCCTGGAAGCCTGCGCAAGGTATAGTTCCCTTCTCTGCACAAAGAAGCGCGGGGAAGCCGGTAGAAGAGGCGAGCAGGCGAAATTCGAGCATGCGAATCCAGTAGGAAAAGACCAGAAAGACAAGTCGGCAATGCCGAGGGAGCGCCATCAGAAAGCAGGATCACCATCCGATGGGAAAGTGATTGACGCCAGGACCAACGAAGATTCTTGTAGACAAGACCAGATCATGCGAGAACCAGCGCTTGAACTGGCCTCGCGAGAATTTCCGAGGTTTTGCCTCTACATAGGACGTCGGTTCAACATGTTGAGCATATTGGAGTCGGTAGAGCTACGCTGAGGGCCATTGTCGCTAACCAGATCGTTGATGCGCATGCTGGGCCTGCTTGAAGGTTGCGAGGTGGGAGGCGGGGGCGGTGGGGTGCTGCCGTCGTTGCGAGCGGGCATGGGTTGCAAAGCGCCATTTGGTTGAGGAGGGGGATAGTATGGAGTCGCGCCGGGCGTGGGAGGAGCCTGAGCATGGGGTGAAGACGAAGCACGGCTCGTATCATATGAATATGCGCTTTGAGGGGAGGCTCGTCGTGGAGGTTGGGGAGCGTAGTACGGTTGAGGGCCGGGTGGTGGGGGCGCGCTTGAATAGGACGTGGCAGAAGTGGCTGGAGAGGCAGCACTGGTCAGAGAAGGTGGTTCAGGATATGTGTATTCGTGCCCAGCGGCCCGATGAGGGAGATGTGAGGCTGCGCCAGGATTCGGCGGAGGCAGTGTTGGAGTGTGAGGCTCTGGATAAACCCTCTTCCTGCCGTTCAGCGACTCACGACCCCCCTCATCGAGTGGGCTTGTAGACGAACCATGAGCAGAATGAGCTGGGTACGGACCTGGAGAACCGCCGGTAGGGCTGGGCAAATAAGCCTGTTGACGTTGCGACTGTTGACCATAACCCTCGGCTTGACCGGCTGGGGGGAGCGGTTGCCCGTAGGCACCATACATGGGTGGGGGTTGACCCACGCCACGCCAGACGGTATGAGCTGGGACAAAGGCTTGCGTCTGGGCAGAAACGGGTGTGAATATGCAGTCCTGGTTGAACCTCACACAGTTGCTGCAGCGCCCATCGTCAGTCGCTTCAAAGCCTGAGCATCGAATCTGTTGTCACATTAGTCAAGGGTTTGTCCCGCTGAGCGCAATCGCCTTGATCGACGAGATCCATGACGTACCTTGCGTCTCCTGCAGTAGCGGCAGGCAATGGCAGTTCGCTGTCGTGGAGCAGGAGGCTGGTGGTTCATGTACTGAGGAGGTGGAGGAGGAGGTTGTCCCCGATATGGGTCGGCGGGTGGAGGACCCCGGTTCCATTCCTGAGGACCTGGCAGGCGGTAAGATGGGTGCTGCTGGTGAGCGGCCATATCAGAGCGTGCTTCTTGCGGCGGCGGAGGTGGAGGGGGGTGGGAGGAGTTGATCTTTTTAAAAGAAGCACGTCAGCGCAAGGCATTGGATTGAATGCGGGAGGGTTCGTGTTGTTGCGTGCCCACATGACAGGACTTACATGAGTTGGTGGTGGAGGGTATGAGCCATTGGCGGGTTGCTGGGAGGTGGGTGGCTGCCAATGGGTAGGCAGCTGGCCATGACCGCCTTGGTGAGGGAACATTGTGAGGTGCAGGAGGCGAAAGACGGAGAGGGAGAAACGGGGGAGAGGATGGGTTGTGGGTGGTGTGGTGGAAATCGAGGGACGTTACCCAACCATTCACTACGAGAGAGGACGAGGAGCGCTCAGTTGAGATACAGGCGAAGGTGACACAAGGGTGCGGGGGAGGAGACAAATGGTAGGCGTTGGCGTGGTGGCACAAGAGTAATGGCGGGCCGCAACGAGCGGGATCGGGTTCAGGTGATGGTGGTGCAGGTCAGCAAAGGACGATGCGGATTGCAGATTGCAGTGCAGCCAGCGTGCGTGCGGTTGCTTGGTGGGTTGGTTGGCCGGAGGGTTGGGTTTGGCTTGGTTGGTTGGTTGGGTTGCCAATTGTACACGACGGCAGGGCAAAGAGGTTGAGGGTGGTCAGGCAGCAGCAGGCCAAGTCGGTCAAGAAATGCACCAGAGGCTCTGGACGGAGCTGCGTGTAGGGGGGGGGGGGTGGTTTTTTTTTGGCCGGGGTCGCGAGGGACTGCGTGCGTCGGTGGATAGGTACTGAGGGAGAGAGGTAGAGGGAGTGAGAAAGAGAAGGAGAGAGAAGAGAGATGGATGGTAGCACAAGCAGAGCGAGACTGAGCAGGTCGCAGGCGCGGGAGCGGCTAAAGGGGCGGGGGCAGGGCGGATGGGGGAGAAGGGATTCGGCAGTGAATGGATGCACAAGGAGAGTCGGGCTCTCCGGGGCGGTGGGGTGGTGAGGCAGAGGAGGTGACAAGGCGTGTCAGTAGGTAGATAGGTAGGTACGGTACAGTACAGACTGTAGGTTGAGTTCCTTCTCGAAGACGTGGAGAAAAGAGGCGCGGAAGAGAGGACCCAGGAGTTTGGAGGCGAAAGGGAGAGAAGGGATGGGCGGGAAAGGCCACACTTGACTATTCCACGGCACACGCCAAAACCTGTTGCGCACGGGCTGCCCTCCACTGCACCGCACCCTTGCACTGGGCGGATCGAGCCAGCCGTCCTTGTCCGTCGGGCCACCTAGCGCGACGTGCCGTGCGCGCTGCTGAGATGAGGGCCATGACAACTGAGCAGCAGCCAGCGTGATGATGCGGCTTATGGCCATGCTTATGCAAGACCCAAGGTCGGATGATTATTATGATGATGATGCTCATAATAATAATAATAATAATACTCCAGCAGCACCAGCAATGGCAGTAATTGCAGTACTGGACTGGTGGTGATGACGGGCTATGTATGTACTTTGGAGAAGGTATGCTTATGCGGTGTGGGGGAAGATTGCAAAAGGGGGGCGGGCACCAAGAAAGAAAAAAATAAAATAAAAATAAAATAAAAAGTGACACGACGACAAAAGCAAACGGCATCACGTCACGTTTGTCATGTCACCAGACGAAGAGGAATTGGGTTGCTTGCTTGCTTGCAGTGGATACGATGCGATGCGATGCGATGTGATGCGATGCCGTGTGTGATGGATACTACATGGTACAGAGTACAGACTCGAGCAGCAGCAGCAGCAGCAGCAGCAGCAATAGAGTAGCAATAGTAACCCGAGTACAGATGCAGTATAATTAAGCATACCTACCTACCTACCTACCTACGGATAAAGCGTCGACAGATAGGTAGCACAGCGTTGCTTTTACCCAAGACGGCCATGCACATACATAGCTACTTACCTACATTGATGGATACGTGTACATGGCGACATTGTATCTCTCCAAGCCATGTACCTGCTTGTACATGTACTTGCCGTACAACTACCTACCTAGGTACGTACATCGATCCATCCTACGGCACGCACATATATTGGCACACGCCGTATAAATCACTTGATGCATTCTGCGCAGCCGTAATACGGACACCGCTGCACAATAATACTCTAGATACTTACTTGTGCCAGCCGACCGACTTACCGTATGCCGTGGCGTGGCATGTCGGTGTGTGCGTGGGTACAATCCAGTCAGTCAGGCAGCCAAGCTAGTCCACCACGGCTTCTCACAGTCAGATTGTCCTGTGTCGGCAGCAGGTACTTGGCCGGTGTGTTTACGGGTAATAACAAGTATCTGGTACTTGGCCTCCTGGTACTGGTACTGGCTAGCTAGCCGCCCGGAGCGGACACGGACCGGGGGGGTAGGGGGACGGAAAACAAGAGCAGGAGGCCTGTGTGCGTTGCGTTGCGTGAGACTGAGAGTGAGATGAGGAGGAGGAGGAGGAGGAGTAGGAAGAGGGCAGACAGGCGGGCAGACAGGGCATGGATCCTGCGAGCGAGGGAGGGATGGATGGATGGATGGTGTGGTGCGGTGCATACTGCGCAGTGCAGTGCACAGTGGAGGGGAGGGATGAGGAGAGGGGGCCGCCCGTAACCAAAGCCGGATTGGGACGGCAGCAGGGAGATGCAAGCCCAGATGGCCAGGGTGGGAGCGGGCGGGCGCGCGCATGCGCATGCGTGACGAGTGACATGAGGGCAGGGGCCAGGCATGGATGTTGGTGCTGGGTGCTGATGGCGTTTGTGCGGGCCGAAGAGACAGCTCCCTCTGCTGGACTCAGCAGCGGCTGTATCCGCCTCTGCACCTCGCGTGCGTGCGATCCGCCGCCGCTTGGAGAAAGAAGCCCGTGAATCAACCAATGCCTACCTACTACTAGTCAATTGCCCGGCAACAACTCTCTGCCGTTGCATCATGCCCTCTTTCTTTTCCTCTGCCCATTTTTTTTTCTTTCTTTTCCCCACGCAACCACGGCTGAGAATCCAGAGGGCGTGTGCAATCCATTCTGCTTTCTGCTTCGTCTCCCGCCACCGACGCCGCCGCAAAGGTGCATCTCCTTAGACGACGTGCCCGTCCTTGCCGCATTCCATACCTAGCACCGCGCACCATGACTGCTGAACCAACACCCGCCGGTCCAACTCGTCATCCCCCATCTACAAGCCCGAGGACGCCCCTTTCCCTCTTTTCCCCCAATCACCCCAATGATAATAATATTAATGTCAATCGCTATCCTCCCAGGCACTTAGTACACTTGAGCTAGGTCACTAGTCGCGCTTCCACCGGACCGGTCTTTTTCTCTCCCAACGCTGGTTCCACGGTTCCAACAGTAGACCATGGGCGGACGAGCCGCGTTAGTGGCCAGATGGCGTGGATGGGTCAAGGGTACATTGCGCCTCGGCTGCCTTTGGCTGCGTGGTACTGGTGGGGCGGCCACGGCAGTGACACGCTCGAGGGCGTCCAGCACAAACAGACCCAATGTTATTTCCCGTCCAGACAGGAGAGCACAAACGACAGTCGTGACTCGGTGGGCATGCAGCATGGCATCCTTATAGGGCCATGTACAGGAGTACACGGCCACCGAGAACCAGAGCATACCATGTCTTGCCATGTGCACTTGTGCTGTTTCTCCGCGCCTGAGCCCGTGCGAATCCGTGAATCCGCCCCTCCAATTTGCTCCTCTACTCGCTTCTTGGGACATCCCGGCCAACGAGGGGTCGGAGTGTTGTGTGTTGCAAAAGCAGAGGCCAGCCAGCTGTCCCACATCCTGGGCTGCGGGTAAGGTGTGAGGTGGGTGGGATCGCTTGGACCACCTGTGCGATAGGTAGGGCTGGTCCGCCGCCGCCTCGTGCGCCAGGCGCCCTCCAGCAATGTAATGGGAACCACCGCCGCCGCTGTCCTTTCCATGCCTTACCGACCCAGATATTATTAGTAGTAGTCGCCGTGCTCGCTACGACGCCGTCTCTGTCTCTCTCCCTCTCCCTGCTCCGTTCTGCTCTGTTACCTGCTCTGTTTACCTGCTCTTGTTAAGCCTCCGTGCTGCACCGTATTTAGCGAGGTTGCCCTGCCCCCCTGCCCCCTTTCCTAGCCCGTGCAGACGGAGAGAGAGCAAAAAAGGTGAACACTTGCTCCATCTGACTCGCCGACCTGACGCCTTTTTCCTCGTCGGCCTAGGACTGGTAGGCCCGAGAGGAAAAGAGATGGCGGGGCATGGCCTATCGTCTGAACCAATGTTCGACCGCTCGACCCTTGCCCCTGACGGAGCCTGGCAATATCAACCGCCGCTATGGCGCTCGTACACACAACTAGTTGGTAGTTACAGTTACTGCAAGACACAGAGCTGCGAGTCGGTACAGCACGACTTGGTAGTCGGCCACGGAAAAGAAGGGGACAGGGACCGCAAATGAACGGAGAGCGTCTTTGACCGCTTCATTGTTCCCCAGATGCATCCGTTGAGTCTGACAGCCGTCGCTCGCCGCGCGGATTCCGCCGATGCCGGTGGCAGAGAGACAGCGTGCTATCCATCCATGATCCATGGTTTGCAGGCCTGGTGCATTATTGATTCGGCGGAAGCTAGCACTCGGTGTGCGTGAGAAGGTGAACAAAGTTTACACTTAGCAGATGGTCTAAAGCAAGCTGGCTTGGTGCCGACCGTCCCGCGCCGCAGCTTCACCCATGGTACAGCACAGCAGAGCACAGCACGGTAGTGTGTGCATACAAGCCCGGAAGAGCAGACAAAGGTGACGATGGTGGCACGGAGACTGTACGGAGGGGTGCGGATAGATGCATCATGGCGAAACGCGTCCCCTCAGCTGCTCGCTTTGCCTTGCCCGTTGACATGACTTGACTTGGCATTGGATCCCAGAGCAAGGTTGGGCTGGCGGGATCGACGGGGCACACGCACACAGCCTGCAGTCGACGTTATCCTCCCACGTTTCATAGACCCAGCGAAGGGGACATGGCTCTGCTTCTTTCCCCCCTTTCCCCCTTGTGGCGGCAGCCAGGTCGAGTCATTTTCACGCGTGGCCTATGAGGGGAGGTGGCCGGTCAATGCCCCCGTTAGTGGGGGTGGGCGGGTGCTATGGCGTGCAGATGGCAAGGGGACGAGGAACAAGAGGCCACCGACACCGACTGCATCCAGATGATGCAAGCTTGGAGCGGTCGATTATATTGCAGTATATTGATGGCTCCTGCTGTCCAGCACCGCTCGGTTGACCTGCTCGACTGTGCACAAGTACAGTAACGTACATACGGTAAGGACATGGACAGCCAGTACGGCTAACCCAGTCGGCTAGTGGTGAATTGACAGACGGCGGGAAATGCAGGCTGACGGCCCGCTGACTCAAGCACGCACGCTTGGTGCACCCGAGGCCTGGCAGGTAACTTGTACTTAGTCGGCAGGCCCAGTCCAGTGCCACAGTGCCTAGGTAAGTACTCGTGTGGTTACTGTACACAGTGACACTGTAAGTACAGTAACTAGTGCTCTCGGAGAGCTGGCTTCGGTGGCGCCAAGGTAAAGAAACATTGATGCCGTGAGGGATGTGGAGTGAGGTGCAAAAAGTGGGTGGATGAGTAAGTGAGCGAGCAGGCGTTCCTTGCATGGAATCAGACGTGTAATGACGAGCAACGGCTGAATCAATCAATCACTGAATGAATGAATCCAAGAAGGAAGCAATGACAGGCCAGACAGAAAAAAAAAGGAAAGGAAAAAGGGGCGGGTCGGCGAATGGATGGCTTCGACGGGATCAGGGAGGGAGAAAAAGAGAGGGTCACAAGACGGTGCTTAGCTGATCGGTCGGGTCACGAACCACCTTCAGGTCAACCAACCTTGGAGGCAGGGAAAGGCATGGGAACGGAAAGAACTGGGGTTGCTTCTTCCAACCCTCACTACTTACTCAATACACCAATACACCAATACACCAATGCATCCAATTCATCAAATCATCGTGATATTCTTCTGTTCCTGCTGTCATTGTACTGTGCAGGCCCGTCCCGGCCCGGCCAATAGCACCAACCGTCAGGCCGCAGTTGGACTTTGATTGAATGCCACACACACCAGCTACGATTTGATGGATACAAACACTCACCGCTCCCCAGCAAAGTCGACGCGTTCGTCCTGCTGCATCCATCCATCCATCCATCCATCTGCCTTCCCTCTCTCGCCCGCTCGGTGGGTTGAACCACGACAAGCTGTTTGCCTACATACATGCCCTTCACGCGCGTACGAATCTGCCAATTTTTTATATGACAGTGCGGTAGGCAAACGCACATGTCCTGCCGAGTAGTGCCAGGATGGAGAAAATCAGCAAACAATCCTGCATCCTGCATCGCGATTTGACGCACCTAAGAGGATGGGGGTGTGGCACGAGATCACGGGCCGGGACGAACGATGACGAGGGCGGCTAGGTGGGGACGGCGACATTTTGTTGACTTCTTTTTGCTTATCCTGCCACGTTACTGTGTGTTGCTGTTCCCAACGAGGTCCTTTTCATTACCGCACAGTCCGTCGTGGCGCGAGGGGGCCATTACTCGACGCCCACCTGCCCATCCCAGATACAAGACCGTGTCCAGCAATATCTTTGGTTTCACATCAAGAGTGGCCCAGCGCAACACAGGACAATGGAGAAACGGCAGCCTTGTTTCGTTGGGTCCCGCGACAAAGGCGACGACGTCGACGGTGACGGCGACAACGCCAGAGCGCACCGACCGTGTGTAACGACAGCGGGCCGGATGTCGATACGACCCACGGGACCAGGAACGAGCGAGGCGAGAGCCGTAATACGTATTATGGTTAACGATGTATGGTTACTCCGCCGGATAATGCACTCTCTCGTTTAGTAGCGGCTGCCCAGTTGAATGCCGACGCTGAAGCACACACATGGAAACGGCAGCATCAACAGCAGCAGCACATGACTGTCAGAACCTGCTCGTGAGCCCGAAGAACAACGTCGCCCTATTTTTCCAATGCTTCTCCTCTCGTTCCCCATGCTTGTGCCTCCACCAACATTCCCACCCTCGCCAGAACGGTGAAGGCCGTCCAGCCAAAAGCAGGGTCGCACACAACACAACGCTCTTCTCCAATCCCCAACCCCACTTCACCGATCAACCCCAACTCTTGTCGTCGTATACAGCCAATTAGCAACCATGCAATGCAGGCGCCATGTATGCGCATGCTGGTGATGAGACGTACATACATTTAAACGACGTACGTAAAAGGCGTAGTGCACAACGTACATCTCCTGCTTATGCGAGAAATATCGTCTTGCAGCAATCCCCAGAAGCAAAGTGGGAGGGGAGGGGCCGACTTGGGAGGGGAAACGCAGTGCGCAATAGCCTGGACACGACTGTGAAGCCATAGTACCATGATGATGGCAGGCGCATTGCATTTCCACTCATCCTGTGAGCCTTGGTGGGGAAATCATCACTCATTAGTGTCATCACCGTCTGAAGGATTTTTCCTGCGCAAATTGATCCGTATATGGCTGATATACGCCCGCCGGCGATAACATATCCCAACAACTCCAATCCTCCTCGTATTCGGCACGCTCACCGACGGAAAACACAGGATACAAAGGTAAAGTAATCAGCAAATAATAAAAAAGAAGGCAGAAAATAAATGCAAAACCCCCCAACTGCTGGCCAATGCTGCTTACCACACCTACCCGCCCGCTAATCATGGATATCCATCTCTCATCAGCATGCAAGGCTTCCAGCGCAAAACATGCCTTCCCCGCCTTTTTCCATTGTGTCAGCAAACCCGAAACGCAATAAGGAAGACGTCGGGTGTTACCTATTTTATTTCTCCTACCTGGTACCGGATTACGAGAGATAAAGAGCACCTCACAGCACAGTCGCTTGCCTGCGGACAAATGGGAAAAAATGGTTCCCGTTGGGTACACCCACTACTCGAATACGAAGGCGAGGTGCGGAGTAACACGTAGCACGGAACATCGACATGTATGCGATACGACAAATGTACCGGCGCAAGCCTTCATGTACCAGCTACATGCTACATGTGTCAAAGAGAGCGCCTCCCCGACGCCTCAAAACCCAGCGACGAGGTGAGCGGGTCGCAAACCAAGAAAAAAAAGAAGAAACAAAGGTACGTATATGCAACAGCGGGACGATCTTGCCCCTTTGAATAGGCGGGAGCAGAGATAACGAGAATGGGGAATGAACGAGCGAGCGTCAACGGCGGCTTACCGTCGGTTCATTTTGATGACATCAGGCAAGGCCCAAGGGTGCGTCGCGTCTCTTCGAACATGTCCAAAAGAGGAAGCCGTGCGCTAGTAGCACGTACCGTACCGCACAGGTACACGTACGACGGTGCGGAAGCATCGATTTGATATTGGTGTTTTCTGATACCGATTGACTCGGCCACGGGTTCGTTGGGTACAACACGATATCATGTGCCGTCGCAGTCCATATCGTGGTACCGCAGCATGCAGGCAGACTCTGAAATAAAAAAGGAGGGGTTTGATCGGTGTGTTGGGTCCGTCATGATTCTCGACGAGAATCAACGAAAAAAGGAATGTTTGAAACCTCGAGACGCAAATACTACGTGGGTATGTAGTACGAGGCAGCTTTCCCTTCTTTCCACGACATGATAACGTAGCATTTTCTTTTTGTGGTTCTCGCCTCATTTCCTATTCTAGACAAGAGAAAAGCATGTGTTGTAGGTACATATGTATCGCACCTGCATACATGTACAGCTGCGTATACCTACATACATGTAAGTATGGAAGCAGTATGTCTGGTAAGATGATTCCTTTTTTTTCTTTTTCTCCTTTTCTGGTTTGCTCATATTTATGGATTTTCTTTAGATTTAGAGTGTCTTCTTCTTCGCAATTGATTGGTGAAATCAGTCACGGTATCAACACTGGTAGGGATCTCAAGGTAACGTCCGTGGCTGGGACGTGCACACAGGTAACTCTTGGTCACGTGATTTCTATAGATTTTACTTTCTTCCTTTTTATCATCGGTACCTGGAAGAATTCTATATGTACGCAAACACACGATATGAATAAAGTCAAGCAATTGGAACAAGAGAACAAAAGAAAAGGGTAAGGTGGATGGATGGCCGGGCTAACTAACCAAACGACCAACAAAAAGAAAGAAAAAGAAAAAAGAAAGCGTCCCGGCCGGGCCGTTGCGCGCAAGACAAGACCCGCGGGCGGGCAGCGGGCGGACGGGCAAACCATGACATACATGACGGGACAAGATGGGATGGATTTTTTTTTTGGCAAGGGTGTACATGTTGGATTTTTCCCTCTCAGCAGGATCATTGTGGGTACCTTAAGCGTCATATTTTACCGGGTTGACTTTTTATTCACATAAGCAACTTCGCCACCAACGTGCTGCGTATCTACCTACCTAGCTTACATGTAGTTACCGTTTTACTCACTTACACTCAGCTAAACGGAACGGAAACGCGAGTCGGGAATTCGAAATTTGTTTCAAAGCGAGAGAGAAAGGGAGGGAGTCTCAATGTAGTTATTGTACCGTACACCGTATACCACGTACCCCGTACGTACTATGGATATACGAGTACGAGTCTACCGTGCTTTGTTTGCCTCGTCTGCTGGCTAAGGCGGAGGGATGGCACAAGTCTGGACTTTCTCGTGTTTTTTTTTTTTCTCTTTTTAATTTTTGTGGGGGTTGGATTTGTTTTTTTGGGGGGAGGAGGGGAAAGGGTTCTCGTATTTTTTGGGGGGGCAATTACTTATTATGGATAGATTGATTGAGTGCATTTATGATGGATGTATTGGGAGAATTGGGCGAGCGTAGCGCGGTGCGTGCGTGCGTACGGTGTGGATGAAGTGAGGGAAAGGGGAGAAGTAAGTGCGTTGCATCCATACCAAGGTGCGTGCGTGTTAAGAGAGACAAAAAAGAAAAGAAGAAAAAAAGGATTGTGTGCGTGCGTGCCGTATGACGAGCAGCAAAAGCGGACGGACGGATGGAAAAGGCACGGGCGCGGGCAGTGGCATTGTTGGTTGTTGGCAGCGCAGCAGCAGCAAACAACACACGTCAAAGACAAGAGACAAGGCAAGCAGCGCAGCGCAGGCGGCTAAAAGAAAAAAAAAAAAACCGCGGCCGCCCGCCCATGTGTTGTTGTTGTTGTTGTTGTTTTGGGTGGGTGCATATTATGGCGCGAGCGCGGGCGGGCAGAGCGGGGCGGGGGCAAGGTAAAGGGAAGGGTTTGACAATAACTTGAAGTTTTGACCTTTGTTCTCCTTAAAACTGGGCTCGCATGGATAGCCGCTGTAATGAGGGGGGAGGGGTGGGCCACCTGGGCAGTGGGTATGGCTGCTTTTAGTGCTCACGTGCTCGAAATTCAATGTGCGTTAATTTTTTAGTCCCCGCCCAGCCCGGCCCTAGCGCCACTGCCGACAACCATCCATCCCTTCCATGGCCATCATTTGCCTTCACTCACAACACGCACCGCATGACTAGCCGTCACCCACATACATACATATGTATGTATTGTATATACACACACAGTCCACGTACCTATGTATGTAGGTACGTACATGAATGAGGGATTGGATATGTATTCAGAGTGATGGCATGTGTGCCAGTGCAGTAGTGCCTGTCGCCCGCTTACACCGCCCGCTGCGCAATCCCGTCCAATCACGCCATGGCTGCTACTCTGCTGTATCTGTACATTGATCCATCTCCTCCAACTGACCTCTTCGACTGACTGCGCCGCACACGGGCATCCATCCCTCATCCCTCCATTGATCCATCCCTCCATCCATCCGTCCTTCCTCCACTTCAGACACCGCTCGTCGTTACCGCTCCTACTGCCCGTTGCCGTCCTCGTCGCCGTCGTCATCGCCGTCATCATCCTCCTCGCTCGATCCCGATGTCGTCTCGTCGGGCATGACCACGCCGTTCAAGTAGCTAATCTAGCATCCGTGTGTGTTAGTTAGCTCGCTCCGAATCGCAAACCCTCCCTCCTTCGAGTTACCCCGTGGGAAGCCGGGCGAGCCTTCCTTCCCCCAGCCGCCGCGCTTGCGACAAGTCTTTTTCGCCTGCGCCGCCGCCAGCTGCTGCTGCTGCTGCAATCATCGGTCGACTTTGGCTAGCTGCAGCGCCCCAATCCAGGTCGGCTCAAACCATCCTTTCCATGCATGTACTCTACTGTACACTTATTTCAAACGAGGGGAACCCTTGTCTGCCTTTGCCCGCTTCCCAAACTTCCCGTTTTTCGCTTTTTCTCTCCTTCTTTTCTCCCACACCGATCCAACCTCACAATATCAACCGTGAGGGAAGGGGAGGCGAAATCAAAGTCAAGCGAAAGGGATCGAGAGAGAAAAGAAAAGGATGGTACTCACAAACGGCACCATGCAGCTGATCAGCTGAGCAATCCGATCCAGGCCTCCTTCTCCCACCACTTCGTCGTCGCGTAGCTTAGCTCCCACCGTGAAACTTCTCAGTCGCAGCAGCTCGATGTCTTTGTGATTCGCGTCGTAACCCTAACTCAATATTGCAACCGTCAGCTTCCTTTCTGCCCAATCGCTCCCGTAGTCTTGGGATACAAGTCTTGTCACGGAACCGGGCTCCCAAGTTCCCCGTGTGCTAACCAGCGGATCATGGGTCTGGCCATGGCAACAGCCGTATCCAACAGGTGTAGCGTAGGTGGCAAGGCCCGTCGCGGGCAATCCGTCAAGGATGCTTCCCTCTGTCCCTTGCGGATGGATTGGGTTGAAGCCGCGCCTTACGCTTGCTGTCGGTCCCATGCCCTAATGTAATGCCACTCCAATGCCAAGTCGAATTCTGGCCAGCTGATGTACTGCCGTGGTGCAGACTCGAGCAAGAACTGCAAGAAGAAAAAGTTCTCGAGGCCACGAGCGCTAGTCTGATCGTTTGGGAGCGCTGACAGCTCTTCCGCTCAATGCGACACAAACATGACGTACTTTTCTTTCAAGAATGAAGCGGGTTTTTGTGTGCCCAAGCATGACTCTCAGTAGCTTACCCCTCGCCCATTTGTGAAGTCACGAACCCATAATGATTTGGAAATAGAAAAAAAAAAAACTGGTGATGTAACTGACCTTTGGATGCTTCTTGAGCGCAGTGCTGCTGTTCATGGACTGATTCACAAAGGCCTTGACGGCCTTCTTGTCGTCGGCGGCAATCCCGCCAAAGAAGGCTTGTCGCATACCAACATCATTCAGGACCTCCTTGATCCTCCGTGGTCGGCGGTCGATGTCGCGTCTCAACGCACTCAACGCTCCCGCTTCCGGCTGCCACAGTCCTCCGCCTGCCATACGTCAGTCGAGTCTATTCTGTGAGGCGGTGGCCACATTTGCGTGGTTTGTGGAGGGGCAGAAGCTGCTGGAGGCATATTTGGGCATGGAGATACAAGTACAGTCTTGACCAACCCATCACTCAAAGACATTCGAGGCGGTGAGGTGGGGCTGAATGACATAGACACTCCGCGTACGACGCTCAGAACCGTTGATGTTCGAAAGCAACGAGCATGGCTTTGATTACGGGTCATACGCAGATGACACGTTTCCATCGTGCTCCCACCAAGCCGTCGTCGATTCATCATGTATGAGGGTATAAACCGTCTCCATGCCGTAGCATTCATTCAAGTCTGCCCTTCGCAGCCAACCAACAAGAAATGAGAAAGCAAAACGTACCAACGAAGCTCCCACCCCTAGGCTCAATCTGCACGTAGTAGGCTGCATACGGGCCCTTCTTGCCTGTGCTGTTTGTTCAGACATTAGCAACGGGGTGACTGACTATAAGGATGTGTGGAGTCTGAAGGTTGGTAGGATAAGACAACAGTGGTTCATATCAATCCTCTCAACACCCCATCCATCTATCATCGGGATTAACGTACCGGCTCCATGCTGCTGAGAAGTGTGTCTATAGCATCGTTAGATTGGACGATATCTTGGGACTGACCACTTAATCACGATAGGATAGGAAGTGTTTGCTTGGAAGGTAGGTAGGTACTCAAACCCGTTGTATGTATGGAAAATTTACGTACCTTGTACGGCGTTTGGTCTTTTGAGAAACGCACATCTGTTTCGTCACAACGTCAGAACTCTTTTTCCATATACCTACCCGCAAGCCATGTGCATGACGCGGGTCTTTTTTGGGTTTTTGGGTTTACCTCGATAGATGCGGAAGATCTAAAGTCGTCGTCAGTCAGTCTGCATGCCCAAACAAAAATAAAATCACACAATCCCTAGCACCCTTTCCCTTCTTCTTGTTGTCGTTTTTTTCAGTCTGACTTACAATATCCTTAACCGGCAACTCCGGCACCGTCCCATCCAGCTCCGTAACCCTCTCCGTCAGCTTCTCCAGAAATGAGGTGAAATCTTGTAGGGAGGTGCGGTAGTCTGCGTCGTGGGCTGTTTTACCATCACAAGAGTATTTGTTATCAGCATTTGGTTCGTTCGTTCATTCATTCTCACCGCTTACACCTGAAGAAAGAGAGGAAAAGAAACTTACCTTTCAACCACGCCCTCTCATTCCTCGCCTTCAGATCCCGCAGAAACGCCATCGTGTTCGGGTGGATCGTCTCATCCGTGTACGGCGTGTCGCCTGGTGAGCGGGCGCGGGGTTTCTTGATGATGACTGTGGTCCCCAGGTCGAGGGGGGCGTTGTCGCGCCATAGTTCTTTTTCTTGGTCGTTGCTTTTCTTTCCTTTAGATGTCTTTTGAAGTGCTGCTGGTTTCTTTGCGTGGTGGGTACGTCGTTTTCCTGCTTTCTCGTTGGAGATGTCAGATGCGGATGGGCTTTCTTCTTCATCGTCGTCGTCGTCCTCCTCTTCTTCATCATCGACATCTCCGTTTTCCTCGAAATCTGACTCTTCCTCTTCATCTTCCTCATCCTGTTGTTTCTTCGTCTTGCTTACTTTACTACCCCCTGCCTTCTTCCGAAAGTACTTCGACGTCGTGCCATCATCATCACCTTCTTCCTCTTCTTCAGAATCATCATCCGGCTCAGCATACGACTTTCGAGTCGTTTTTGCTCTTTTGGAGTGGCGTCGCGTAGGGTCTTCCTGCTGCGATTGTTGCTGGTGAGGTTGTAAAGGGGAGGAGGGAGCGCGTTTTCTGGTGGCTCCTCGTCGTGGTGGCATTTTCCCTTTTTTTTGTTCCTCGGCTGTTTAGGAACAGTGTGGGTTTTTTTTATTATTATTGATGATGCAGACTATGATGATATTTTTTGATTAGACACGCGCGTGTGTTGTCTAGATGCCAGACTCGTTATCTTTTGTTTTGTCTGCCTGCATCGATGTCGCGCGCGCACGTGGGCACGGGCCAATGACGTTTCGTCGGCGATCGGAGGTTGGCTACCTAGCTAAGGCTAGAACCCTTTTTTTTCCCCTTCGCGGAGTGTTGGGCGGAGCGGGAGGGGGAGAAGGAAAGATTGCATAAATGCACAACACCAACAACCTTGGAACACATTAACAAAACGCGTGTTCCTGGCGCGGTCCGTTCCGTCCTATTACCAGAACCTCCGCTGGGCCGTATCCGGATGTTCGGTAACGACAACGGGTATCTAAAACGGGATCGGAAAGATCGAGATTGAGTTTTTTTTGGACACGTGCGGGGGGAGGATTGACAATCTTTTTATTTCATTTCATTTTATTTTTAGCTATACAAGAATATGGCGACGAGCAGGTTCCAAACCCGCAAGCAAAAAATTCTGGAGCAGTTGGGCGTTCCGGATACCGATTATCACGATCTGTCCCCCAAAGGATCCGTCGATGAGCCGATTCGCGGTTTGATTCGCGATATCAACAGCGTCGAGGGTTTGGCCACCACCAGTAGCTGTTCGGGGAGAATCAGTGTGTTTCTGGAAGGGCGGAGGGCAGATGCGGGTGTCGTTGAGCAGCCCCAGGAAACCACTGTTGCTGGACCGGGCGGCAAGGGAGGGGGTGGCTCCTGGCTCTTCATCTCTCACGACCCTGTGCACATACCTGAAATGGAAGGGGTTGATCAGTTCATGTCGAAGTTCAAATTAAACCCGAGGGATCCTATGGATAGCACTGCTACGCCTACTGTCTCGCCGCGGTATATACATATCAAATTCGAACCAATGGTGAGAATCCACCCCCACAACTCCGTTTTAAATAAAATCTGCTAACACAGCACGCGCACAAAAAGATCCTCCACATCTTAACAGCCACCCTACAAGATTCCCAACGCGTCCTCACGGCAGCCCTCAGCGCCGGGTTCCGCGAAAGCGGCGCCGTCAGCCTCACCCCATCCAAGTCGGGCGAGGTGAATCCTATAGTAGCCGTACGATCCATGGGCTACTCCTTCGATGCCATCATTGGGTATCAGAAAGCAGACACGGGCGAGAATGTCGCGATGGTAGATGAGGCGTATCTGCGTACGATGGTCGCCGTCGCCAATGAGCGGTTCAACGTTAATCAAGAGCGGATTGGTCGGTTTCGGACGTCGCTTCTTGAGCAGTACGGGAGCTCTTCGAAGACGAATCACGCAGATGATAAGACGGAGTGGGAGGATGCGGAAACGAGGAAGAGGCGGAAAAGGGAGGAGGGTTTAGCAAGACAGAGAGCGTTGAAGGAGGAGAACGAGGGGAGTGGTATGAGGAGTAGTACGCAAGAGAGCGAGCCTAGCGAAATATTTGACCCCGAGAATGGAATATCGTCATGAAGATGCTTTGATGATACCTGCTAGTTCACGTGCGCTCCTCGTATTTATATATCTGCGTGTACGTCCCGGCCCAGGGGGTCCGTGTTTGTAGTTTTCTATCTTATGTGTCTATGTCGATACCCCAATTGATTCAATTGTCATGCAATGATAGTATTTATTATTGATGCCTTCTCGCGTCGGAATCGACACCCAAGATCCAAAAAAATAAACGTGATGTATCTCGCAGAGTTATCGTAATGGATTACTCGCCGTATCAACAAAAGCAACAAAACACAAGGACGTCCTCGGTTGGGACGTACACACAGGTCCCACAAGGTCTATAATTTTATGAGTCACCATGAGTCTATCCTCGTATATATGTCTCCGAGTCTCTGTATTTGTGGCAGAACAAGGCCCACATAGGAAGTGTAGCTAGCATTCGACCAATCGGAAGCCTCATACAATGTAGACGAATGTCTCCGCGCGCGGCGACATCCCACCACCACCTAGGTACCATTCTTCGATCGCCAGAACAGGACATATAAATCTGTACACTCCAATGCAGTAGGATACACACATTCCACAAGCACAGCTTTTTCAATCCTTCACCGTCCAGCTCCTCTAAACCACAATTCTCATCGGCGCTTACCAAATCCTTACCTACCAACCACTATGTCTACCCTCAAAGAAGCGAACCGCGAGTACTTCGAGTAAGCGCACACCACAGACACAACCAATCTCCCTATCCTATCTTTCAATTAAATGAATAGCAATAGAATGATTGGATTCTAACATATCCATCAGCTCCTTGTCGGACTTCTATGACAGCAAACCCTTCTTCGCCAAAGTCAACGAGCAAGTCACAAATCATCTGCGCGCGAATCTCGAATGGGTCGGAGTCCCCTTCGTCAACACTGGCTCCGGTTCCAACGACAATGGATCGGTGCGATTGTTGGATTATGCGTGTGGGACTGGATTCTTGTCTCGTGTATGTGGCCTCAATCTCGTTTTTGTTCTGCACTGGGTGCTTTTTCGAACATCACATCTGACTTGATATGACCATAGGTCTTTGGGCCCTATGTTACCGTGACGCGTGGGATAGATGGTAAGTTTGTCAGTTCCATTAAAAAACACAAACCGACTGACCAACCCCTCCCAGTTTCCCCAGGAATGGTTCAAACGTACAACACGCGCGCTTCCTCGGCCTCCCTTCCCCCCTCCACAATCCACGCAGTTGAAGGTGACCTCCTTGACAAAAGCGATCCAAATCCTGCCCACCTCTCGACGCCGGAATGGACAAATTTCGACCTCGTAACCACGGGCTTCGCGTTCCACCACTTCGAGGACGTCGTGTATGCTGCGCGGCGTCTCAAGGAGCGCCTACGACCGGGAGGCGTGCTGCTAATCAGCGATTTCCTAGAGGGTGGGGACCTCAAGGCCGACGAGAATGGAGATCCCATTGAAGGGACGGAGGGTTCGCATGCTCATGTTCATCATCACGGTCACGGCCACGGTCACGGTCATGACCATAGCCATGGCCATGGCCATCACCACCACCACAATTGCAAGCACGATAAAGACGACAAGGAAGAAAAACTCCAGACCAACGACAACAACGGTAACGACGGTGAATTCACAGACAAGATGCGCGAGCAGATGGTTGCCTCGGTCGTCACGCCGCACTTCACGATTGAACACGTGCGCCGCTTCTTCGAGGACGCCGGGTTTGAAGACGTAGACGTCACCACGATGAAGGATAGGGTGTATATGGAATTTGGCGGGTTGAAGCTGTGGCGGACGGTGCTGTTTGCCAGGGGGCGGAGGCCATTGGAAGAAGCCCAAAACAAGTCCGAGTTGTGAAAATCACCTACAGTTAGATTTAATGTCAACACTTGGTGAAATCTGATATTAATATCCATCGTTGGAGTATAGTCTTGACTAGTCGCAGGATTCGTTTGTGCCACTCCGCGTGTTCTCTCCTATATCTAGGTGTTCCTCTTATTTACTTGCTCATGCCATCGGCAGATGCATGGAACAAGATGAACTTGCTATTTAAAGGAGAATTTTTAATCGTGAAGGCAGGATTTACACCATAAGAATCCGACATTCAGCGCAGCGACTGGACGCGAATTTAGCCAAAAGCTCTATATGCAAACCCCGTACATAGTTTACTCCGCGATCTACTGTAAATCACGCCGGACCCCCCAGCCACTATATCTTCGGATGAAGACACGACTCTATAAAATTTTATCCCCGGATTATATAGGGAGGGGATTCGCTTATTGCTAGAACTGTATTCTTCCGCGAATCGATCCAACGACGCTTTTTAAACGTAACGCGGGGAAAATGCATTTGCAATAATATGGAACCAGGGGGTTATTCTCCGCACTATAATCCCAGAAAATTATAAATAAAGACATCATTGGTCGCAAAAATAACCAGGTTGTAGAAATTACACGTTCTTTTTTGATTGTTGTTGTTGCGAGAGAAAGTACGGCACTACGCAGTCATGATTCGCACACTTGCTCTCGGACTACTCGTCTGCGTTCCTGAGTTGACGCTTGCGCAGTGGGATGCGTCGCGTTTCGCGTGGTACAGCAGCGACGCTGGCACTGACTTCGCGTCTACCGTACCAATTGGCAACGGGAGGCTCGGTGCTGCCATCTACGGAACGGGAGATGAGAAGATCTCGCTGAATGAAAATTCCATCTGGAGCGGACCGTGGCAGGACCGTGCGAATCGCAACTCCAAAAATGCGTTGAATGATATTCGGTCTAAGCTCATGAGCGGCGATATTACGGGTGCTGGACAGTCGGTGCTGCAGAACAGTATGTTCGCTTGCTGAAATGCGCTTTCGTGGGATATCGTTGATTGACAGGATAATAGTGGCTGGAAACCCCAACTCACCGCGGCAGTACAATCCACTTGGTGACATGACCATTGCAGTCGGACATACCAGCGGGAGGAACAACTATCTTCGCTACCTTGATACGTACCAGGGAACAGCTTTCGTGACTTACAATTACAACAGTGTCAATTATACGTGAGTGGTTTCATATCTCTTCCAAGCCGGGTATGGCATGGCTAACGATCGCGATACAACTGTGAAGTCGGGAGTACGTTGCAAGCTTTCCACACGGAGTGATTGCCATCCGATATACTGCCAGCAAGGCATCACAGCTCAATCTCAAAGTGTCATTATCACGCAGCAAGCAGGCTACTTCTCAAACGGCATCCACCTCCGGCGGTGTGAACGCTGTCAAGTTGAATGGGAACAGTGGCCAATCTCAAAGTGCGATAACGTTTTCGTCAGAAGCGCGCGTGGTCAATGATGGAGGTAACTATTCTCGCGAATACCAGATAAGAGGATTGTGTTAAGAAACGAAAACCAGGAAGTATCACCTCCGACGGAAAATCCATCTCCGTGAGCGGCGCAACAACCGTCGACATCTTCTTCGACGCGCAAACATCATATCGATACTCCAGCCAGAGCGCCTGGGAGTCCGCCATGACAAACAACCTCAACAAAGCCGTCAGCGATGGATACCCCGCTGTCCGTGCCGCTGCAATCGCAGACAACACAAAGTTGACTGGCAGAGTCAATCTCAATCTAGGCTCCTCAGGTTCTGCCGGCACCTCCGATACGAAAACTCGACTCTCCAACTACAAGAACAACCCAAACGCAGATCCTCAGCTAGCAACCCTGATGTTTAACTTTGGCAGACACTCCCTAGTAGCTTCTTCACGGAACACGGGGGACCTGTCGTTACCCGCTAATCTTCAGGGGCTTTGGAATAAGGACTTTTCTCCCTCGTGGGGCAGGTATGTTCTCTCCCCGCTTCAGCATATACCCAGAACTATTTTTGGGCTAACTGATAATTACGTACAGTAAATACACTGTATGCTGTTTTTCCTCTGGTTTGAATGAATTGGGGATTTGAAGGACTGACTACGAAGCAGATCAATATCAACACAGAGATGAACTATTGGCCGGCGGAGGTTACGAATCTGGCGGAGACGCATAAACCGCTTTTCGATTTGATCAAAGTGGCGAAAGCTCGTGGACAGGCGATGGCGGATGTTATGTATGGATGTAATAACGGGGGTTTTGTGTTGCATCGTACGTACTTTTCGTCTGCATACGCTGCAGTTGAAAACCCTGACGATCTACTGAGATGTACCTGTTGAACGTTACTGACTTTGAACCTGCATTAGATAACATCGATCTCTGGGGTGATGCGGCGCCGGTAGACTGTAAGAGCCTTTTCCTCTTCGATACTCTTCATGTTTACTACGCTCTCTGATAGCATTTACCGTATGATCTGGCGTACCGACACCTGAGGCTGACCAAAAACGTAGATGGCACACCTTACACAATGTGGCCGATGGGAAGTGCATGGCTTTCCTTCCACCTGATGGAGCACTATCGCTACTCCGGCGACACAACCTTCCTCAAAAATGAAGCATGGCCAGTCCTTCAAAGCGCGGCCCAGTTCTATTTCTGCTACATGTTCGACTGGAACAATTACAAGACCACCGGCCCAACCTTGTCCCCAGAAAACCCTTTCGTCGTCCCCGGAGACATGAAAACTGCAGGGCGAAGCGAAGGAGTAGACATCAGCGTTCAAATGGACAATTCGCTGCTCACTGAGTTATTCACGGCCGTTATACAAACATGCCGGATTCTCGGTCTAACCACATCTGACTGCAGCAACGCCCAGAGCTACCTTTCCAAGCTCCGGCCCCCATCCATTGGATCTTACGGACAGATCCTGGAGTGGAGAAGAGAGTATGGCGAAGGCGAGCCGGGTCATCGACACATGTCTGCGATCTGGGGACTCTTTCCCGGATCGCACTTCGCACCGCTCAATTCTTCCACTTATGCTGCCGCATCCAAGAAGCTAGTCGATCATCGCATGCAGTACGGCTCCGGAAGCACCGGCTGGAGCCGAACGTGGGTTATGAACCTGTACGCCCGCCTGTTCGACGGGGATGCTGTCTGGACCAGCGCCGTTGCGTTTCTGCAAAAGTATCCGTCGCCGAATCTCTGGAACACTGACAGCGGGCCCGGCTCTGCATTCCAGATTGATGGCAATTTTGGTTTTACGTCGGCGGTCGCGGAGATGCTGCTGCAGAGTCACAACGTGGTTCACCTTCTACCGGCGTTGCCGTCCGCTGTCAAGGAGGGATCGGTGTCTGGGTTGGTCGCGCGAGGAGGGTTTGTGGTGGATATGAGATGGTCGAAAGGTTTGTTGACAGGCGCTACAGTTTTGTCAAGGAATGGAGGCCCCCTCGCTCTCCGAGTCGCTGGAGGAAGCCAATTTCAGGTCAACGGCGTAAGCTACACTGCGCCGCTCTCGACTACTGCGGGCCAAGCCTACAACATTACGCTCAGTGCGTAAAGAGATAGTTTTGTCTAATTGCACCGCTGCTGCTTTTGTTGCTACATTACGTACTGCGTTACCAGTGACAAATCATGAGAGCTGTTCAAGCCTTTCTATCATGAGTCGGAAATCCGCGAAAAGGACGCGCGGTTGCCTTATGCTCCGAGTTTTCCTCGACAGCAACTCCTTCGGCAAAAACCATCCATAGAAAGCGTGATAGCAAATATGCATCTGTATACCGAGCTCTAAGTAGCCCCTACCCCCTGAATTGTGGCTTCAAAAGTGGATCTATTAGCTCACTATCGCGTTCCTGGATCCCTTTAGAAGCCGCCCTATTTGACTAGATCAACGCCGCACTACGGCTACTACCTCACCACAGCCTGGTTGCAGATTGCTACTGCAGCACGACGAGTTGAAGCCGTGTGTAACAGAACTCTGGCACTTGCGGCTAGCATAAGAAGAGAAATATCGACCTACCCCTACCGGTGCTCCCGAGATTTGAATGTTTTCCTCGTGTGCGATGTGACTAAGCTGGTGGAGAAGGTTTTGCTAGGAACAGCACTAGCCTACAGTGAAGTGATTAGAAGCTGCTTGCTAATAATTTTTCCGTGCAATTGCGGAACTGCGGAAGTAGGGAGGGAATGAGCTTCGATTCTGTCGCGCATTTCCCTAAAGAGGTTTCGTGAAGGTGGCTCTTCAAATTCATAGTCCATGTTGAAAGATTAGATACAATACCCATGGGTAAAGCAAGTACAATGTTGCCTTCCATTTAGTTCTTGCTCCTTCAAGATCATATTATGATGTATAGTATGACTGCTCGCGGTGTCGTTCTTGCCGCTTAATGTGCACAGTAAAAGGTGAGAGAGGACAAGGTTCGCTTAGTCCCAACCCTAAAATTCCGAATCCGTGGAAACAGCGATACCTAGATCGACCATCAGTCGGTATTCGGAAAGTGTTTCACGTAATATTCCTCCTTCTTATTGTTTAAATTAATAGCTTCTTACGGTAGGTACGACGTTTAACTACCTGTTCATGGCTATGTATGACTGTACCACTCAAGCTACTGGGTTGTAACTGCTCATCCTGGACATCCTTCTTTTCCAATAACTAGACATGAATTGAAATTCTCGAATGATCTCTACGAATGTAGAAGTTATCTTTAGGACTAGACATGTTCTGGTTGGCTGGGGCTCAAATATTGCACGCATCAAACGATGAATTGTTGAGCGCACTCTTCATGGTTTTCTACTTTTGCAAGATGTCCCAAGGAGAAGGGTTGCTTTAATGGCATCTTATAAAAGCCATCCCTCATCTGCGCCCACTGAAGGTCTCTCACCTTCTGTAACACCCCTCGATACTCCGTTCCTATTGAGTTGTTCCACTATCTGCAAACACGATCCATCGAAATCTTTTCGAATCACCTCCACCATGTTCGGCCTCGCGATACTTCTCACTATTGTATGGGCCGGATTCACCGCCGCTGGTCCTGTTTCACCCTACACCAACTCAAGTATTGATTTTAATATGACAACTCAAGCTGCTTCCAAGAAAAAAATGGGACCGACCGATTGTAAAAGCTCATTCTTCTGTTCGGCACTCTTCTTCCCCACCTACACTTTGGATGATCTACAGACTGCGGTCAACCAAATCCCAGACGATCGGAAGTACCGCGATGGAGAACAGATCGCATGTGGAATATGGCATCAAAAACCGTTCCGTGATATCAACGATCATGACTACGTTGGAACATGCGCTTTCTTCCAGAACACACACGGCCAACTCCTCTCTGGCGCTCTTGCCAAGAAGAAGATGGAAATAATTGCAAAAAAAAAGTGTAAACTTTGCGGAAGGACAGCGCTTCGAAAGTCTGGTAATCTCAACGATGGGATGTTCAAGGTCGACTACGTCACCAATCCATGCTTGGTGGGGGAACAAAATTCCCTCGGCCCTTGTTTGCACTGGTCTGACTTTAAGAAACCGGAAACCATCTACAAGACCTCCTTTGTGACAAAAACGTCCACGGTGACAACTACTGCATGTGGAGCTTCTACCAAAGCCCCAGCCACTGTAACAGTAAGTATTTGTAATTTGTCTACGTGATCTTTCGTCTAACAACATCGAAAGTGACACCGGGCAGTTTGATCCTCCATGGGTACAAGCCTTGCCTATTGAGGCCGTTCACCGGTCTCTCTACGGACGAACCAGCAGTAAATTGTTTCTCACACCTGGGAAAATCTCCTCGAATATCCATTCAGCGATAGGGTTCAGTCATGACCTACCATGACCTTGGTGTGTTCGTTACCGCAGATTTGGTAACGGAATTATATGTTTGACCACGCTCTTCACAAAGATATCAAGCTGGAAATTACCAGGTCGAGGTTAGTGCGAATAGTTTTCGGGGCTGATGCAGGAACCCGGCGCTGTTGAAAAGATCGGATCTGGTAAGTTCCTCGGCACTCTTGGGTAGTTCAACACCTGCATACAATCTAGCCCATGTGGCTAGGCCCACTCAGCCCGCTATCGATTTGCCTGTGGAGAGACCAAGTCACCTTTTTAGAATAGCTGCTTCCAGAAATAAAGAAAAATAAGGACGCGTCCAGGGTGTCGCACGTGTCATCGTACCTAGAGAAATGTGCTTCTCTTCCGGTTTTGCGATTTGGGATTCGTATTCACTACTGAAGCCGCATTCAAAAGTCTAACAAAACGTTCCACCTAGTCTTAGGTTTTCGTACGATTTAGCACAATTCTTATTCTTTCAACTAGCAAGATGCCCCTAAACACTGCATCGTATTATTTCCACTTCTAGATTTTGCTACTAATCCTCGCCCTAAGAAATCGGCAGCACGCCGGCCAGCATTAGTCACTATGGAGCCTCTGAAAGCCGCGTTCGGATCCTCATCCCGCGCCCGTATGTATACCCGTATAAAAGATTTAGCCATCCGCACTTCTGGTAATCTGCATTACCGTTCTGTCAAGTCATTGCTGCAAGCATGTGGTCTCTCATACTGCTGCCGCTTCTGGCAGTTGTTCAGGTATGCTCGGCTTTCACTGTGCCCGACATTTACTCCCTCACACAATCAGAGGGAGCGAGTCCCGATCTTGGAGAGGCGAGCCTGCCGCCCACCGTCCCATCTGAATCTAGGTAAGAACTTTTAATGGAACACTTTGTTTTCGAGCTGTTGTTGACTATACCACGACAGGCATGCAGCTGGTCCAGACTCCGGATTGAACATCTTCCTACCGAATTGGCAGGCTGATCCCAACTGGTAAGAAGAATGCTGCAAATACGAAACGATTGATAGAATCAACTGTCCTAGGCTACCTCTCACGCTTTCTCTGAAGACTGTTGGCTTGCAAATCAAGGTCATCGAATCTCTCGACATCTCCCCACAATGCTGGAATTTGCTTCTTTACACATCCCCAAGTGTGGATTTCAACCCCAGCTCAGCGGATCTTACAAAATTGACTGAATTTGTGGCTCGTGGTGGCAACCTGATCTTCATGAGCCAGGTTCCTGCTGCCCTTCGATCCCTTGCTGGAGTTTCTGCTTCTGTTGTTGACACCGCTGGTTTGCGATCTGTTCTACACCTCCAGGATACAGAGACGACTGCAGAGGCCCTCAGAGGGTTCAATTTCACAGATTTCTTCGACATTAGCATGCCATACTATGATAACTACACGGAATCTGGCTTCGTCAATGTGGGATATACACCTACAAATGGATCACAAACCTTGGGAAAGTACTTTGTTCGGAACGATGGTGTTGACAGCGATGATACATCCTCCACAAATGCTGCAATCGTCAAGCACCAGCCTTCTGGAGCAAAAGGACATGTCTACAGCTTCGGAGTGGATCTCGGATACCTTTTCAACCTGGCACAAAGCGAAAGGCATGGCTTCGCCCCCTGGTATGATGGCCACTACTATCCCGGATACGACATCGGAACGAGGATCATCAAGAATATTGTCACTTCTAGCCCCAACTATGTGAGCTTATGGTCTGTTCCGTACAACAAAGGCCTTGCATTCACCACCACGTGGGACATCGACACCTACGTCTCTTACCCGCATGGCCAGGGTATAGCTGCTGCTGCTATGGAGCGAGGTGCCGCCGGCAATCTCAATCTCCACACAAAATACATCAGTGATACGTACGAAACCGCGTATTTCCAGTACGGCGTTCCATATATTTACCAGATTTCTGGCTTCCGACGAGCGCCAGATGGACACCCCTACATCGACTTTGGCAGCCACAGTGTTAGCCATTCTCCGAATGCTGTGGACTTTCCTTATGGAAGCAGCCAAGACAGATACATTAGGGGAAGTACCGACGGTTACTCTCCTACTATCTACCAGTGTGATAATACTGCGACCGGAACTCCTACCAATGGTGAAGAGTGCACACAAGGAGGAACCAGTGGCCTTTCCTTTTGGACCAAGGGCGGTACCGCCGCCGGTGAGGTCCGCGTGAGTGCCTTTTTGATCCGATATATTCTTAACACCATCTTCGAAACCGACTACAACCTGACTACTTATCGTCCCGGAAATCTTGCATGGAACAAGTATCAAGCCAACCACTGTGCTGCCAATGGCTTTATCGGCGGATCTTCGTGTGCTGGCAATGACCATATCACTCATCTTCCGTTCCAAGTCACACATAATCGAGAGGCGTTTGCAGAGCTCCCGTACTATGAGTTCCCCCTTCAATGGTCCGACGGGGACGGCAACATGAGTAGCGCGGATTTCCCAGGCTCTGACTTCTCGGAGCAAGTGCTTACCATTAAGAAGATGGCGCGATATGGCGGCCAGTACAACATCCTGCTCCATCCTTCTGATGCCGTCCTTGACAAAATCCAAATTCAACGTGCTCTTCACGATGCGGTCCGTCCATTCGCGGTCTTCTTCAACCAAACTGGATTTGCACACTGGTGGACAATCCGGGATCGTGCCGTCGCCGATATCACTTCGTTGACCAACTCTTCCGCTACGATGAAGGTGCATCTGGATGGACCGGCAGAAGGGCTGACGCTGCAGGTGCCGCGAAACTATGTTGTACAGTCTGCGAGCGGCCCCTTGTCTGCTTGCCAGGAAATTTCTTCAGATGGAATGACGAACGCAGTAGTCCTTCGGAATACTGCTGAGGGCGATCACACGCTCACTTTTGCAGTTGGCGGCAACAACGCGACTGTTTCCACTTGTCCTGATTTCACACCTCAACCTATCGAGGAGTGCGTGGCATGGGATGTTGCTGTTGACGACTTCCTCGAGTTGTACTTTGACAACCATGGCGTCAATCTTCTTCTTCTCCAAACTGTCTCCATTGGGCTTGCCTCTAACAATGTCAATGGAACGCTGCAACTCACTGCCAACGACAACACAGTGGACGGTACCAACTCATATTACACCGAGGTCTCGCGCTTCTGTTTCGACGCGACAATCTATACTCATATATTCTTCGATATGATTGCTCCTGTCGGCTCCCGTTTTTACGTACAGCTTGTCTCGTATGATTCAGCCTGTAATTTTGAACAACCGAGCCCGACTTACCTTGACGTTACCAACTATGCAGCGGCAGACGGCAAGAACCACACTGTTTCAATTCCTTTGAAGGACTTTGCAGGACAAGATTTATCTCATGTCAGAGGTATCCGCATCGGAAACATCTCGCCTGCTCAGACTCCTATCTACATCGACAACATCAAGGTCCAGAAGCGTTGCACAACCGCCCCCGGAGAAGACCACACAGCAGGCCTTGCAATTGAGTCGTTCCAGAATGTCGATCGATGGATTACCGGTATCAACAACATCTTCGGAAAGACCGATTTTGACCACTCCATGACTTACGCCAAACTATCCGAGTTAGGCAAGATGCAATTGCTTCCATCGGACTCTGGCTCATACTTCTACACTCGTACTACTGTCAATGCGAAGAACTTGGATGCATCCACATACACCGACCTCTCTTTGAACGTACGTGGTCCTTCTGGAGGCTCTTTCGACGTCGTAGTGTCATCTGGCACCAGTGGAAACTCCACCGTGAACACCAAATCCTTCGCAAGCATCGGTCAAGACTATGTCAATATCACAATCCCTCTTTCGGCATTCTCAGGTTTGAATGTGAACTCCATCACCCAAATCACTCTGAAGAACTTTACGCCCAACGGCGGTTCAACAGATGCTAATGTCTTTACAATCCGATGGATTTCCCTTCTGGGCGGTTCGGCTCCTACTCCTCCAACGTTGAAATGTACGAAGGCCACTGGATATGTCGTGCTAGACTTCTGCGATGCGGAACAATTTCAAATGCAGACTAATTCTCTTGACGCTCCCTTCTCCGACGACAATACGATGCAAAGCTACACTCAGACGGACCCTGCATACGTCGAGCTTGTTCCCCGAGACACAACATCGTACTTCTATACCTGGTTCACACAGCCAGGAAGCTGCGCCACTGTGAACAGCACTTACAATGCTATCACACTAGCCATTGCAGGCCCAGCTGGGTCAACTGTCAGTGTCGGATTCAAGCACGGCGCTGCAACCTGCAATACCAATGTCGTAACATCCCTTGTTCCTATTACTCTCAGCGAACCGCGCACGGAAATCACCATTCCCTTCTCGCGCTTCCCAGATTCCTTCAACCCGAACAACATCCAGTCATTCATCATGACCAATTTCGGTGAAGCTGGTTCATCCTACCGTATCTACTCCTTGGTATTTGTCGGACCATCTGACAGTCCTGGCTGTGGGTTGTGCACAGGCACACTCCTCAATACTTGCTCTTTCGTCCCTACTCCCGCGAGGACCAACGAGCTCCAAGGCCAAATGACTGATGAAGGAACCCTTAGCTCGTACTCCGTCAGCAAAGACGGTTCACTTCAGCTGGGAACAAACCCGAACGCATACTGGTACTCTGAATTTAGCAAAGATAACTGCTACAATGCGAACAAGGTCAACGCCACAGGACTCCAAATCTCCGTCGCCGCTCCTTCGGGAACCCAGTTCCAAGTCACGCTACGCTGGATGACGGATACCAACTGCACTGTCATGTCTTCTCCAGTGTCCGTACCCATCACTTCATACGTGACCTTCAGTTCCAACTCCACCTACCAGCTCGCGCAAATCCCCTTCTCCGACTTCCCTGGTCTCAACTCGAGCCGCTTGAGCAGTGTCGCCGTATCTGGCTTTGCTCCTTCCAACGTCGTTAAGATTGGCTGTGTCAGTTTGTTCACCATCCCTGACGTGATCCCGCCTATTACTTGCAACTGCCCTACATCTGCCTGGTTGAACTACTGCATGGGTGGAAGAGCTGACCGGAACGCTATCGGTGGTATCCAAAGCGATGACGGAACCATGAGCACAGCTCCCGCTCTTGTCAACAACGCTTTGGATCTACGACCTGCCTCCACCGCATCATACTTCTACTCGCTGCTGAACTGCCTGGACATTTCCAAATCTTCCAATCTCTACCTCAACGTTACAGCCAATGCGGGATCTTCCTTCAACATTCAGTTGCAGAGCAGCAGCAACGGGTGCACCGACTCGGCAGGCCTCGAACGCGTGAGCGTCTCAAGCGATGCGTACGGCGCTATGACTGGAAGTCCTGTTCAGCTGAAGATTCCTCTTTCTGATTTCGAGTCAAAGGATGCGGCATTCTTGCTCAGCGCTATCAATGCGTTTGTGTTGAGTGAGTTCAGCGATGCAACCTCGACGTATACGCTTCATTGTGCGTACTTTGGCAATTCAGCGTCAAATTCTACGATCTCTTTGAAAAGTTCCTTGTAATTGAATATATTAGTTTTTTTTTTTTAATAGCGATTTCTGAAATTAGATTCCATTC
Source organism: Periconia sp. R9002 (assembly GCA_023627715.1). Taxonomy (NCBI): domain Eukaryota; kingdom Fungi; phylum Ascomycota; class Dothideomycetes; order Pleosporales; family Periconiaceae; genus Periconia; species Periconia sp. R9002. Next base: position 117,730 of record JAMAHW010000098.1, read on the forward strand.
ATCTTCTTCCACTTAGACAGCTTGAAAGATATTGTGTTTTAATGACCTTTAGTTTAACATAATAGTGTGAGGCAGTGATAAAAGCTACTGCCCACAATGGACTCGAATTTGAATGGAAAGGATTTCCTCCACTAGTGCTTGGATTAACTAGCCTAGGGTTAGGCTGGGCCAGGGCGTACGTATGCGTAGCACTTGAGCCCATCATAGCTAGCCGTGAGTACAGAACAAAATCGAAGCAATCTCTCCTTATCAAAGAGTCGAAAATATTCAATAAAGAAGCAGTGAAATGTATCCAATACGTCAGAATCATGACTCCGTCCTCCATTGAGACGAGTGGCCTTTTCTATTATCCATTACAACAATGTCTAGCACTCTTTTCTCTCCCCTCGCTTGAACAGGAAGCAATGCTATGTCTTCTAGAGATCAAATTAAATAGTATATGGATATCACAAAATGCTGCCTCTGTACAATAAAAATATCGCCTCTTGCCCTGACCACCATCAAACTTCTATGGCATTGGCTCTCCATGATAATTTATCTTTCGCAATGGTATATCATCCCCAAACTGCGAAGCAGGTGCATCGTTTGAAGACCTCGAGCTACTCCTCCTCTTCTGCTCAGTATCACTCTCATCATTTGAATTCACCTGCTCAATCACCACATTCAGATCGGTGCGACAATGAATTCCTTCAGCAGACACATTACCCGCCCGCGAGATCGTCTCGTGGGCATTCTTCGAAGCGAGCGATGAAAGACGGAAGGTGCTCCCCCGCTCCGCAGTTGCAGTGTGCTGCGCGGAGTGCAGGTCGAATCGTGGGTTCGTGCTTGCCCCTTTGGAGCGCGGGCCGCTGGACGAATCGAAATGGTTTTCGGGGTACATGTCGTTTTCACTGCCGCCACGCGCGACATGCGTGATGAGCGAAGCCATTGACATTTCGATGTTCAACTTGACCAGGTACACTACTGGGTGAAACTGCACGTATACGATAGGGTTGCGGAGGAACATGAGCCCGATGAGAAGGCCCTATGATGTTTAAGTAAGGATACGATCGTTATACGGGACGTCTTAGAACTTACGTCCATCGCAATGGAAAGCGCCATCAACTTCGCATTGAATCCCACCAAGGGCGAATATTTGGTCAAACGATGTTGATCAACCAGTCTGGTCTTGACACTTTGCAAGAAATACCAGTTCAGCCCCGCGTCGACAAGCAGGATAAGGACCTTCTCGATTTTGTCCCAAACGTTGTTGATTTTGACGAAGATGGGGACGGGTGGCGATATATGAGCTGGAATCCATATACAGAAAACAGAGATGTTGATGAGCGTGATGAATGTAGCAGTCCCCCATTTGATTCGATTCACGGTTTGTCGGTGTTCCGCGATCAGGGCAATTCGATTGATAATGATCTGCATTGTGAGATGGATCTGGATAACCCATGAGAACAGGATGGAGAAAAGGACGGGTAATCTGTTAGCAATGTTCTGTCAGTACCTCTCTTTTTTTGAGATGTAAGAATGGATCTACTCACGAAGGGCCAACTTTTCCCTGCAGGAACAGCCATGCTATAATACCGATGTAGATATTGGCGGCCAGTTCTCCATACACCATGTACAAATAGACGGATCGAAGAGGATTGCGGTTCCGTTTTGTCTGCTTGATGGCTTCCCATACTGTTAGGACGCCGAATCCAAGGGAGAAACCGGCGGCGAGGGCAGCAATCTGAAAATCTTGTGAGGTAGCTTCCATGATGAGACAAATCCGTACACACTTGAACAGAACTCACACATGGGCATAGTGAGCTAATGTAGTAAGATACATGTGCACCACTTTACTAAGTGGCACTGCTTAGAATCTTCCAAGTCTGATTGGAATACGAATCTAGTGACTTGATTTTCACCCGTCCTGACTCAACAAAGGAGTTCGTCTCACCCCTTGTGGAGTTAACATGGCGTAATACATATGCTCCCGAAGTTGAAGGATCATCGTGGAGGCTCAAGCAGATCCGCTAAAAATAACATGGGTTGGTTTTAAGCATCTAGCTCGTTATTCTCGGGCCGAATGAAAATGGAGACACAATTGGTCGCCCTAAATATTCTACCAGTGAACTGCAAGAGAAATCCTCAGCATTAGACGATCGTTCTCGGCACACTATATCATCTAGATTGGCGAGGGACTGATGTAGATATATTGATCCAAGAGACATGAGACACGAGAAAACTCCAACTTTGTCTCAGTAGCAGGCTATTTTTTATCGTGGAGGCTAACGACATGAAGACCGTGCCTGACCTCAGGATGGGCTAGCCAGGACGCTGATCAGAGACGGACTGTGTAGACGAAGGATCTTGTAAGTTGAGCGGAGTGTTTTCGGTGGTTCCGCGACAGCGTGTAGCATGGATCATCTTGCGGGGAAAGGGGATAGAGAAGAAATACGATGTTAGGGTACCGCCACCAAATGTCCAGACCTACACTAAGTGGATCAATCTGTGGCGTTCATGTCAACTCGGGACAAGCACATGAGAAGTACATTCGCACAATGCAGCCGCGACCATTGCATTTATTCGTGGTATGCATCAACTTGCAGCTTATAGACCATCGCTCGACTCATTTGTGGTTTTGGTTTCGCCGAAAGTCATCATAGGAAAATGGTACCTCGTAGTATTAGTTCTATTTGGCGCTACGGAGACAGCACCCCACATTTCACGGCTGAGTTACGATGGTGGACACGGCAGAGCAGATTAGCGCAAAGATCTGTTCGCCTGTACAGATCTTTTGAGTGGGTCTTTTCCGCGATTGATCTTCGAGAATTCACAGTTTTCATATACCATGTAAATCCACCGTGGTATGTTCACCCTTTCCTTGGTTAGGAGAAACAAAGTCAATCGTCTTTTATGAATCATGGAAACGATGCAAGTTGGAATTTTCGCTATTCCATATTCTTCGAGCAGTTTTTGTCTGAGGGGGAACAAACGATTCTAAAGATTTAGCGCGGGCAGGGTGATATTTTCTTTCGTTTTCCTCTATTTATTTTCCCACTCATCAACACCTGCCCACATAAGTGGTACGAGTTGAAGGTCTGCTTGATATAACTATGCCACATCGAAATTTGGGTACTTGACAAGCTACCTTAGCATTAGGCCTGGCGTATGACACTCGGCTCAACTACCATATAAGGACGAACAACTTGCAATGCCCCAGAGCAATAGCCGTACACTACATAGTGGAGTACTTCGATCAGTCAAATCCTACTGGACCTACAAGATCTTTCATCGGGCGGCTCTTATCAGCTCCGGGTACCTGATTTGAATTAGATACTTTTCCAACTGCGAATTAGACCGAACTCACGTTCCAAACGACCGCATATGGATCCCAGTCAGCATGTGTGTGGGGGCTGAGCTCGATGTTATTCATCGTTTGGTTGATTTTCTCGCTCCCATACATCCAGCTCAACAACGCATAGGTCATATCCATGCCTGCGGCGACACCAGAGCTTGTCCATATGTTTCCGTCTTGTGTCCAGCGCGCATTTGGAATCCAAGTAACATTGGGACGATTCTTGACAATATCGTTCCATGCTGCTTTGTTTGTTGTTGCGCGTTTGTTGTCCAATACTGTGGACTTGGCAAGGATTAACGAGCCGGTGCAAACGCTGGCTACATAGTCAATCGAGTCAAAGCGAGTCTTGACAAAGTCTATAGCCCAGTCGGTTGCGTTGCCTCGATTGCCCGAGCCGCCAGGTATCATGAGAAGATCGAGTGGTGGTGCTTCTTGAGGCTCATGTGTGGCAATTAGGGACACCGAGAGAGCTCCAGGTTTGGTTGGAACGTCTTTTCGTACCTGAGAATTATTTAGTCAGCTTTACTGCTGAAATATGCATAACTGGGGAAAATAGTTGTCGATGCGACTTCAACATACATTACTGATTGGCCCTTTCTTCTGAGCAATAATAGACAGGGTGATGTTATAGCTATCCGCTGCCTAGAAAGTATCAGCCTCGAATTTTTAAATGAGTTTTAAGTAGAACTTACTCCCACTAAGATCTGATAAGGGCCCCAGAAATCGAGAGGGGCGTATCCGTCATATAAAAGCTGTCTCTGGTTAATGGTAATATGGGCTTAGAATCATGCTGAAATACCCAACCAAGGGAGATATTACGCCCTGCATTATATCTGTGCCGTTCTTCATCGTTGGTGGAGTGTGCCTTGTTTGGAGAGGCGGCTGCACTTGCCAGAAGCAGTGCAGCAATTTGCGGGAATGACGCTAACAACTTCATAGTAGAATATAATAAAGCAATTGAAGAAAGTCCAATTGGAAAAAGTATATCAATGCGAGATCAAACTTATAAGCAAAATACGAAAGAATCGTATGACGCTGCACATCATATACAAATGTATGCAGCCTTAGGGTTTTGCCTGCGTCGATACCGAGAGTAGTAAATACTCTGCGATGATTTGGTGTTTAGACAGGGAAGAAGCTCCTACATGAGCTACTTTGCGCGCATAAATAAATGATGCGCCGTGTGGTGGGTTCGCCTTAGGAGTGACTTTCCGCACCTTCCCGCGGCCTTCTACTCGGAGATGAATTTGGAAGTGATACTTCGGTCACGCGGGATCTGAAATTGACCCACGTGACATTGCCCACGCACACAAATGGACCCAAATCAGAGATTTGCGAAATATATAAGCCGATTGTTGCTCAATAACAATGAGTTGTTTTGTGAGTGTAAAAGCCTACGATGTACAGGGTGGCGCAGAGCAGTCACCTCTACGAACGGATTGGTATCAATTCGCACTGAGTCTAGGTCACTCCCATCAGACTAAGCTCAAGCTTGCTTAGAGTCAGTTTTAGTTGCCGCTACATAACAGATGGGCTTCTTATGCGATTTTTTTCGTTACCGATTATCCGTACTCACTGTGAATTTATTCGCGAAAATGACTTTCATAATTCTGGTCGACGCAGTCCAGCTCCATAATCTGCTATAGAAACAAAATATGGCGGCAAAATTATACATGTAAGCCCGGCGGTTAACCCCGCATTGTAAGTCGCTGGTGCCCCGCCTCCTCGTACCACAGCTCAGCTCAGACCTAGAAAGATGTGATGTGCAATCCCATCGCCCATTCCAACGAAATGAACCTCTTCAACACATATCCCAATCCGCAATGGCGAAATCCCCAACGGTGAAAGAGCAAGAGACTCAACGGGAAACCTCATCAATATTCTCATTGTTCTCTGATGACAAAGACAATGACACCCAACTCCAACCCATCCCGCGTCGTAATCGCAAAAACGAGGAGAGGGCAGAACGAGAAGAATATTTAAGGGAATTGGCGCGGCGCGATGAAGAAAGCCGCAGGAAAAAGGAAGTAGAAGAAGAGCTCAGAACAAGACGTGAAGAAGAGGAATTACGAACGCGCTATGAGAGGCACGCTAAGGAAGCTCAGGAGGAGGAGAACAGAATCATAGGAGAGCACGAGGTACGCAAAGAAAAACAAGAACGCGAGGCGAAAGAATGGAAGGCCAGGCTGCGTGCGGAGATACTGCGTGAGTTGGCGGAAGAACGACAAGACAAGGAGCAAACTACAGCGGCGATGCCATCCTCGAGTACTGCAAAAGCTGAATGGAGAGTCATGCAATCGGAAACCGATTCACATGTTGTTGCGAAAGTAGCACAGGGTGCTCAAATACCATGTTTTCCGGCGATGGTTGAACGCGACGATGTGCTCGAATTGCTCTGGGACTATTATATGAATGGCACAGGGCGAGGAGTAACGTCTGCTCCAGCAGGGTACGGGTTCAAAACAAACTTCAAACGGTCATTATGAAGATGAGCCAAGGAGCAGAGGCTACCTTGGTAGTGGCGCCGCGGGGGAACGAAGGCGATGAGGAGGAGGTGATGGTGGTGACGGCAATACAGGACATGGTCAAGGAGGGCTCCCAAGTTCCCCCTTCGGTAGCCCACTCGACGAAAAAGCGGAGTAAGACCTGCATACTATGACATTGTTACCTCACGAAGGACCATATAATGCTCTTTTAGCGTCTGGTTTTTCATGCTATCAAAAGGCGAGATCCGATTAGCCAAAAAAGCCCATAGATACAAAACCGGCCAGCCTGATACTCACTTCTCCGAAATAGTAAAGAACGAATATCGATCCATTCGGCCCGTTAATCCTCTGCGACATATTGGCTTTACGTATATCCATCTCGTGAGTAACTTCTCTTTCCCTTGCTTCGATCCCAAGTGCTGTTGCTAATGTGATCTTTATGTGGCAGTGGCAGCGGCACGATAGATGCAAGTGGAGACTAGCAGAGAGGGTGGAGATTATGTCGCCAAGCACCAAGACAAAAATGAACTATTTCAGATATCTACTGCGTCACACGCCGCCCGGTGCTCGCTGGACAAGGAAGATTGATGGGCTCTTCCGGCGAGCTATTTCATCTCAAACTTCAGATGGTTGGGTGATACTCATCGAACTAATGGAGACGATCAACACATGGTGCGTAGTCTTTTACTAGGCGATATGCAAATTCTAACGTTTCCTCAAGGCTGTCATAGCTTACGCGATCCTTACGCGATCCTGAACTTTGTACTCAGTGTGGTCGCTGGGGTGATTTATGGCGTTTTGACACATGACGTTGTTACTGCTACTACACTTGCCTCATTCATAATTGCTTGTTTTGCTTTTATTATTGCTGTAGTTGCGGCAGGAGAATATCTAGGAATTGAAAAGCCAGACTCCTTTAGCTCGGACAGTGACTTTTGGGAAGGTATGGAATTACAGGATGACGTATTCCCAGCTGCGAAAGCATTTCAAGGGAAGGACAAAGATGCATGAAAAATGACCTCCGCCTTGCTGATGAACTTTTAGCAAGATGAAAGGTTGAGCAAACCGCTTTTACCTCGGCAAAAACATACATTAAGGGAATGGACATGATTTTGTCTAGCAATGCACCCTCGTTTTCCTGAAATGTACGTTGAGCCTTTGATATCACACAACAGCCACTGTGTGTACGGAAGATATAGGCATGACTAGGACGAACTCTTGAAAGACACGCCGCCCTATGGGCCGTCTTCGCACCTTTTTGGAAGCGTAGCTGCCCATTACTCTCGATTTATGGTGTTTTGAAGACGAGTAGGACGGACTCTAATATGGAGCCAATTGGTACGCTTGTTTCGAAGGATGGTATAAGTGAGATTTTATCAAACATGCTTACTATGTACATTGATAAAATCTAAAGTAAATCGCATGGAAGTGAGATTGCTCGCGGTACCAACACTGAAGATGATTACGGAATCAATCTGGCTGTGAAAGAAGATCCTAACATACAAATCTCCGTCTAAAGGTCATATCTCAAATAAAACCCACACTTATCCGTGAGCTTCATAAACACCCTATTCTCTTGAGCGCCCTCATCACTGCCCTTGGTCTCAACCGCAACCTGCTCAGCGCACTTCAACGCAGGACCTCCGTGGCCATCTGAGGTGGTGTTCCCCCAGCCGGTGAAGTCCAATGGAGGGTTCCACTGAGCACTGGAATCCTGATACTTCTTAATGGTAAAAGCTGAGACTTCCTCGTTCTTAGTAGGGAACCCCTTGAGTTGGCGGGTCCAGGCCTTGCCTATGCCGATAACCATAAATCTGTTGTTGTCGTCGGTTATAGCGCTACGCCACATAAGTTGACAGTTCTGTGCGCCTTTAGGGACGTTGTCGACTTTGTCTTCGTTTTTGGTATCACTGAGGGGATGGATATTGTAGGAGCGGGGCTGGGTGATGGTGTAGCTCTGTAGGGTTTTTATTTCCGTGGATGGAGGGGGTTTGTTGGGGTCGCATGGATATTTTGCAAAGCATCCATCGTACTTGAAGCACTTGTAGTATGACGTTCCTGGCTTGCAAGGAACATAGCCGCGATCATTAAGTGTGTTTGTGCTTCGTGCTGATGTGATGGCAAGGAGACCGGCAATGGCGAAGAGCCTGGCAAACATTGTTGTATTTCAATAATTGAAAGTTATTTATGAAGATTTTGACAATAAATTCAGAAGATTGTAACAATAAAGTTATAGATGAGAAGGTAAAAGAGAAGATGGTGTATGATGAAAACCAAATAACCTGACCAGGACAGTGGAATATATACCCAAAGCAACCCATTGTGAAAATTCAACTTTTCAGCTCACGATACTACTAATGCGGCGTTGTGTACCAGTACCCGGCTACAAAATAGTAAAAACGACTACGCAGCAAGCAAGTATGGTCTTTGCACAGTAGTTTTTGATCTAAAGAGCCATTTTGGGAAGATGTGAACTCAGCCCTGGTGTGCACCGGCGGAACCTTTTGTTCTACTTAGAGGGGCTAAATCTGTGGACTCTGCGACCCTGCCACCAGTAAGAAGTGATGTTAACATAACCTAGACCCTAATCCAGGCATTCGGTCCTAAAGATATCTACTAGACAACAAACTTGAAGACTTGAAGTTGAACTACTTTCTGCTCCGGTCACAACTGGGCGGAGCATGCTACCTTCCCCAACTACCTTCCAAATCCTTTCAGCTCTGTAAACACCCTATGCACATATAGGGTGTTGAAACATCTGGACGCCGCATATCGGGAGGTTAGTCTACTAGTTGTTGGTTGGCTAATTGTAATGAACGGAGAAGGGGCCTTTAACTTCTGATTTGCTCAAACTTTAGTTAAGCTGAACCTCCTGGTATGCGGCGTCCCGATGCACTGATACCCTGTAGAATATGGTAGCAAGTCTCTCTTAATTTCTTTAGAAGAAAGACATGAACGTTTTTAGTAGAAAATCCGTGATGAGGCTAGCACGTGAAGGAGTGCTGGAATCTTGGACTACCTTACCCCTTGAAGTTCCCAACTACTACTTAGCAGAGGTGGTCCAGGCTAAAGTAATAGTAAGATTCGAGAGACCTGTCTTATGTGATTTTATCCTGTATTGTTATCAATATCAACATTCAACAGAGTGCATCGAATCAATCCTCTTACTATCAGAACTCAGAGCTTAAGTACCGACATGATCCAGCAGGTCATCAATACGAATAGACCCTGCCCACGTTGCGGTTCAAAACAAAAAAAGCGAGGCTGCAAAAGCACGAGAGGAGGCTCACTAACCAGCTCGAGCAACGCATCTCAACGAGAAACTTTGCGCGAGATGTAGCATGGAGGTAGCGTTGAGGATGTCAAGTTCATAAAAGCATGCAAATAGGTGTAGGCTAAATTGGCGAAGTAACTTAAACATACGCACCCCTCCCATGAAAGGCAGCGACGAGTTTCTTTTTGTTGGCTGCAGACGATAATCCACGCTCTGGCCGCAACGCCTATCCATCAAGGATTGATACGTAGACAAGGCCAATAATATGCGCTATGTTTTACTATTGCACTCAAAAACTTTGTAAATACGTATAGCTATTGACTCGGTAGAGATCCAGAGGTAGAGCGCGTTACCTCGGCTAACCTTATCAACCCAGGCCCTAAAAATAGCTTTGGGGCTTGGTGGTCGTCGCCTAAGGAGCGTCTCGTGCTGCCTGCTGGTACTTGATCTATCTTCTCATGTGGGAGTCCTCAGGCTATGCCGCAGGTTCTGGTCAGCCCTTCTATTTTCAAGTCAGCAGTGCCGTTAAGTAGCTGGCACGAATGTTTGTTCCTTTCACTTTAGACCAGCCTTGATTTAAGTTTGAGTGATATTTAAGCGCATCACAATTCTAGGGAAAACTGCCCGCGATATTCCTCTCGGTGCTATTGATTTCGTTTTGAAAATCGCAGGTAAACATGGCGAGCCCTGGGATTGCAGCCTTGTTCAGCTCCTTCTCGTATATGACAGGGGTAAGAGTGCCAACCTCGCGATCTGTTTATAAGCTTGGTGTCTCCATGCAGCCTATCGTGTGAAGAACATCTCGCTTCCACTCTACATTGAACATATACAAATTTCATCCGGAAATAATGTGCGCCTGAAAATTCCAGATTCAGAATCATGGCTTCTACTTTAATGTACGAGTATGCTCCACTCTCCGTCCAGCCAGGCGACCCGGATGGCGTGTTCTCCATTCGGTTGCTGCGGGTGCTACCGTCGAGGGACCACAATGCCGATATCTGTTGTCAGTTCGTTGAAACTCAGATTCCCAACGTCCGTCGTGAAGAACCCAGAACTCTAAAGAATAGACACATACAATATCAGGCCCTTTCTTATACATGGGGTGACCCTGTGTTCCCCAAGACGTTAAAAGCCGTCCAAGGCAATGAATCAAACACTACTTCGATAGGTATCATCCACATTACCGACAATCTCCACTCAGCTTTGCAAAATCTTAGAAGGTCAAACGAAGCGCTCACGCTCTGGGTGGATGCGGTTTGCATCAACCAGGCTGATATCCAAGAGCGTAATAGCCAGGTTAATAACATGCCCCGAATTTATGCTGAGGCTGATCGCGTGCTGGTGTGGCTCGGGGCAGAGTCGATTCAGAAAGATGGTCGTCTATGCCTTGACTTCTTCTCCAACCTGGCTGCGCTTACTGTGAGCACTCGTCGTGCGCAGGAAGACGATGAATGGAAAGGCGTTGGCTCGTGGAGGACTAGATTCAACATCAATCAAATGGTCTCAACATTCTTGGACAACGAGGGTTATGACCTGATCATCTCATTTCTTACAAGACCGTGGTTCAAGCGCCGTTGGATCGTCCAGGAAATAGTTTTAGCCAAAGATGTAACAGTCGCCTGTGGCACATGCAGCATTCCCTGGTCAGCATTCGAGCTGGCTCTGACGGAGCTATCCGAAAACGACATGGGCGGCTTTAGCCACGAGTATCGCACCACCATGCGCATCATGTCGCGCATCAGACGTAGCGACTCAGGTGCCATGAGCAAAGTCCCCTTGCACACTCTCGTTGAGTTCTCCAGCTTCTTGTGCTCGAACCCGAGAGATCGCCTCTATGCTCTATACGGTATCATGCGACATTGGTTCCTAGGCATATCTCCAGAATACAGCGATATTGCGAAGGTTGATTACGCATTGTCGACGGAAGACGTTTTTACCAACTTCGCCATTCTCATGGTGAGGCTGTCGGATTCGATTGATCGTGTGAATACGCCGTATGTTCCTGTTACTCATCTACTACAGCTAGCGGCTGCCTACAATGGAGATACGCAGTCGGAAGACTTCCAGGCATCACATCAAATGTATGGGAAGATGCCATCGTGGGTGCCGGACTGGACCAGATCCTTATCCTATGAGCCTATGCTTTCTTCGAGTGCGAATAAAAACGCTTCGATTCGTATCCCAACACGGTACATTGACATATTACCCCTCAGGAATAACAGTCGTCTCCTCGTCGCCACAGGATTGATCTGTGATACCATCACGGCCAGCATTCAAATCGACGTTAGTAACCTGCTCGGGCCCATACATAAGGCCAAGAGCGCACTAAACGGCTTCCTCTGCTCTGTAGCAAATCAAATGGATGCCACACACTTCCCCTGCGGTCGTGACAACAACACATACGTCCCGTCCATGGAGCACATTGTCTCGGCTCTCGCCACCACCCTCGTAGCAGACTGGGAACACACACCTCCAAACTCATATTTTGACCGGAATGAAAGTTCAAAGCGTGATTTTTTAGTGGACTTGGGGTTTGCTTCAGATCACTTACCCGAGATCCTGCATAAATGGCCAGCCTATATCGAACTCATCGCCACCACAATGCGGGGCCGGGGGTTATTTCTTACTAAATCGGGATACATTGGAATTGGTGGCGCCGACGTTCAGGTCGGTGACTTGATATGCATTTTAAGCACCATTCGTGTCCCATTCGTTCTCAGGCCATTAGGTGGACAGGCAACTAGTAAGCTACAGGGGGGTAACAGTGACCCGTGCGTCCCAAGGTACCATCAGTTCCAGAGTGAAGACCATTACAAGAAGATTCTCTCAATGGTTGAAGATGAACCGGAGGCATATTGTACTTTCCGCCTTATAAGTGACGCGTATGTTCATGGGCTAGCGGATGCGTTCTCAGTGTATCATACGCCAAAGTATCGTGATTACGGTGAGGGCAATCTATTTTGGCCTCGACGAGACGATCCACTCGACCTTTTTCTGATAGTTTAGGTAACAGTAATCGAAACTAAATATTTCGCTCACTTATAAAAGACGATATAAGATTACGAATTTGTACTTTAGTTATCCATATGCTTTAAAATACGCCTAAGCCTGCAACGGAGAGCACACGACACATAGTCTAATCTGAAGTCCCTGTAAGTGCATGTTTTTTTTTTCGCAATCTATCTATTTGCAACCGTGCATTGTTGTCATTCTCAATCAAAATAACCCCGAGAAATTCTCGGTTAGTCCTTACTACTTGTCCACCTGCGGCCTAGCCGTACAATATTTGCAGCGTTCGTATACTTTTGGCTAGTACTGACTTATGTAACAACGAAACATCATTTATTCATCTATGCCACCCTCCTACATTCCCTTAATCGAACTAAAATGCCCCGGGCTCGGCGGCACATCACCTGTCTCCCATACCACATTCTCCTTCCCCAGAACAAACTCCACCGTTCCCCCATCAACCATGAGATCCTCGTGCTCTAACCAATTCTTCCCCCACTCCTCCCCATTAACCTTTACACCCTGCACGAAATAGCTATCCTCACCCAAACCGCTAGCAGTTATCCTCAATGTGCGGTTGCCGTTGATGGTCATGTTGATGTCAGGGAACCAGGGAGATGAGATGAGATAGACAGGTTGTGTGACGACGGGGTAGAAACCAAGCATTTGCCAAATAAGCCAGGAATTAAGAGCCCCAGAATCGGAGTTACCGGGGACGCCGAAGGGTGCGTTTTTGAAGCTGGGCTAAGTATTAGAAGGTAAGAGAGAAAAGGTAAGAGAGAAAAGGTAAGAGAGAAAAGGTAAGAGAGAAAGAAAGATAGTAATAGATAGAATACGTACAACTGCCGCGCAAGAGCCCGAGATTGATTCACGCTCTTCCACTGCTTATTAATATAGTTATACAAATAAGGAGTCGCGAAATCTGGCTCGTTCCCAATGTTCATAATCGTATTGATACCGAGCCCATTTGCGCCGAGGTTGGTCTGACTGGTATTTGGTTTGAAGATGTAGTCGAGGCGAGATTCGAAGGAGTCTTGTCCGCCCATGAAGTCGACCATGGTCTGTACGTCGTGAGGAATGACGAATGAGTACTCGAAAGGTGTGCCTTCATATGTTACGGACGGCCAGGAGCATACATCGCATGTGGCTGGGTTGTAGTCTGTTGTGTTGAATGTTCCGTTGCCTAGGATCAAGGTTAGAAATTATATGCTGGCGTTTTTATTTTCGCTTCTGGCTCTGGATAGACATACTTGATTTTGGAGTCAAAAACCCTTTGAATACGGGGGTGGTGTTCACGCTGAGCGTATCATGATTCCAGAGTAGTTGCCATCCCGCTGAGCGCTTCAGATACTTCTCTACATCCTCTGGCTTTTCTCCTCTCGCAACCTGGCTGAGCGCAAAGTCATTCAACGAATACTCCACCGTGCGAGAAATCGATCGCTCGCTGGCTTCAGTGACGTAGCCATACGCAAGCCAATCATCGAGGGCACCGCGGCCTTCCTTGTCGCTCCCGCCGTTCGGCGATACTTCAGCATCCTTCACCATCGCTGCGTATCCATCGGCCCAATTGATAGCCCCGCGCAAACCCTTTACGTATGCGTCCGCGAGCCAGTTGTCTGCATTGCTGCCCCCTTGCGTGAGACCGTTGTCATTTCCCGACCTCCCATCCGGCATGAAGCCTTGATGCCTGTAAATGTCGATTAAGGCTCGGGTCTGACTTTCGTATGCTTCTGGCTGGATCAAATGCGATAAGCTGATTGTGTTGCGGAAAGTATCCCCTACAACATATCAACAAACGATTCGCATGCTTTATGTGGGGTGGAACTGGGCACTTACAAATGGCGTAAAAATCGTCCCAGGAAGGCTCTTCAGATTCCCATAACGGATTTTCTCCCGTTCGGTTCGATGGCATAAGATGCATAAAGTACAACGAAGAGTACAGAAGGATAAGGTTTGTCGCGTTCGCCGACTCGCCGGTATCTACGCGAATCTTACTGAACACATCCTCGTTCCATTCCTGCCTCGCTGCGCGAACATGATCCTCCTGATTCCACGAGGCCAACTCATCATCCTTGAAAGCGCAAGCCTTCTCCGCTGAAATGAACGAAATCCCAACTTTTGACTGCACGATAGAGCTGTTTGACTTTGTCCAACTAAACAATGCACCGACTCGATCACCGTCCGGCTCCGCAGTCGCATTCTTGCCGCCAAACGTCGGCTGCGGAGCGGTTCCGTTGACGACGACGCGCGATGAATTGAGTCCGTGCCATGTCTGCGCTTCGTCGGCTGCAGTCTCAAATTCGCCGCAGAAGTACACGGTGAAGGGTGCGCCTAGATTCCACCCCCCTCCATATGTGCCATACCCGGTGTATGTTTTGTTGTCTTCAGAGATGCGAATGGAGCCGTCGAGATAATACTGCGTGCAAAATCCAGGATCGGGTAAAAGATGCGACAAATCTACCAACACATGCTTTTCGTCGCCCGAAAAGTCGTACTTCATGCTCCCAGAATGCTTGGATCCCGCTAGACTGATGCGAATCCCATTTTCCAATTCTGTGGAAAATGAACCGACGCTTGCTTCGTCTTCCCCGACTCTTTTTTGCCAGTACGTTGTGTTGTCTAGCAAGTTGACGGGCGCTGCAACGCTGGATAATGGCATTTGAGATATTACACCGTACTTGGCGCAGCCACCAGTTCCACTTTCATGCATCATTGAGACGCCTGTGACGAGGCCTTTGGGAGTGTACCCGCCATTGACTGAACGAAGTCAGTTGAGTTCGCTCGGGAACGATTCAATAGGTCCTCGAAGCCCTTGAGCGGGATTCGGCGAGGCATTTCCCTTTCTTTCTAATTTGCCCGCAATATATGTAGCATTTGCCAACATCAAATTAAACGCGGGCTATACGTACTCGTCGCAATCGTAATGTTGTCCTCCTGAGTATCAATACCGACCTTCGCAACACCAAAAGGCATCGCCGCCCCAACAAAAATATCACCGCCTCCATACGCATATCCCGGAATCGGTCCCTCGGCTCCAATTAACGGATTCACAAACGGAGTGTAATCGACGTCTTGCGCCTTCGACCGACTTGCGGAAACACCAACTAACACGAGTAAAGTGAACCATTCCATATTGTCGAGCAACAGCATCAATGCGGAGAAAACCTCGTATTTGCGCGGGTGTGGCTGCATGATATACGGAAGAAGAGATTGGTATGTACTTATACCTAGTCACAGCATTACGTCGTGTTGCATCCTGCTCTACATGTGCAGTTTGTCATTGGTTTCCCCGCATTATTGATGCAACCTTCCTTGTGATCTGCAGGATTCAATGTCACAACTTGGAAGGTGGACAATTAGCCTTTTGAACTAATCTGCTTCCGAGTGAGACCTTGAATATTTAGGTAATTGGCCTAATGCTGATCCCTTTGTAGACGTCATTTTGTTAAGTGGAAGAAGCATAAAAGAAATTCCCTATTTAGTGTTAGCGCTGAATGGTTGCTGTGTCCGATTAGGAAATCATGTCAGCACTGTCTTCTAAATGGGAGGCTTCGAATAAAAAGGTCGGTTAATCTGAATTTCTCTTCGAAAGAGCTTTCAAGACCTTCAATTCTGTACGTAGCAAGTAACTGGAAAAATGCCCCAGTGATCCTCTCAAATCTCCACTTTCTTAATCAACAAGTTCTTGGTTGCATCCACTGCCACGGTGTTACCAAATTCGTGGTTGGCATACCTCTCCTTGCTATCCCCCTCATTCTTGATATCGTAGTCTAGTATCAACCTCGCCAATATCATCTTGATCTCGTTGGCTGCAAAGAACCTGCCCGGACATGCGTGTCTGCCATACCCAAACATGATGTTCTGCTCGTTCGCCGTCACAAACTGGTTCCGAGCATGATCCGTCGCAGTGCCATTTTCGCGGATCTTGGAAAAGCGGAACCCGTCAAATTCCTTGGGGTCAACAGCGTCTTTGGTGAAATTGGCCGGGTCGTTGTAGATTTCGTGTGCCGGGATCTCGACGGTGACGCCTGGAGGGATGTATTGTCCGTTCGAAAGAGTGAAGCCTCGGACGACCTTGCGCTGAAAGGAGGTGATGCTGATAGGGTCGAAGCGAATAACTTCCTTCATGTAGCTATCTAGCTTAATCATTTGCTGGAGCGCACGAGTCGTAATAGTCCCGCCATTTGCTGCCATGACAGTGCGAATTTCCTCTCGAAGTGGCTTGACGTATTGAGGTTGGACCGCTAGGGTGTAAAGACTGATTTTGATATTAGCGGAATTCCGGCCATGAAACTCCTCGCTATAACTTACATATTTGTCGCAGTCAACGTTGTGGTGTGAATAGCTGCAAAGATCAGCCCTGTAACCAGTTGTTAGCTTGTTTCCATTGCTAATCGTGTAGATATCAATATACCCAACTGTAATTTTGCAAGCTCTGCAGTTGAATGATAGCGGTACTCCTTGCTTCTGTCCATAAACCATGCGAGCATGTCGTCGGGCCGCTGCCAATCAGGATCATTTTCCTCGGCTGTTCTACGAGCTTCAATGATGGGTGCCAATAGCTTCTCTGCATCTTTCTCCCGCTGTCTAAGTCTCTTGTACTCCTTCAGACGCGGCGCAAGCAAGGGACGAAGCCATGGCTTGATTTTCTTCACTTCTTGCTGAACAGCTATCACATCCATGGTGTAGTTGATAGCGCTATCGAGGTATTCCTTATGGCGACAAAGATCGGGGCCTGAAGTGAAGGGTGAGAAGTTAGTAACGCTAATTCAAAAACACGAATACATGAAAATTCCACGACACACGCAGGTTTGGCGTATTTGGTGCTTTGAACACGTACCGACAAAAATCCTCCCTGTGATCTTTGCCACCATCTGGACGAGAGTGTAATACATGTTAACCGACGTCCAGTTTTTGCATTCTGGGACTTCCTCGGCCACGGCTTGTTCGACTTCCTGGAAGACAACGGCATTGAGGCGTGAGAGGGCCGGTGTAAGATCCGCCTTGATAGAATGGACCATCATCTGTGATTCAGTGATGATTTGCGTGTATTTGGTTTCCATCAACTGGTGGAGATTGTTAGTTGGATCGAACATCGTGCTTCACAAATCACGTGCCAACATACATTTTCAATGGCCTTTGGGAAGCTGAGAACGGAGTCGGGTAGCTTCCGAATCTCAGGAAGAAACCGTGGAGCGAGAATGACATGTGTTTCATCTGTAAATATGGACTTAGCGTTCCAACTCCCAGTGTCGAATGCGAAAAGCGAGTAAGTCGATTATAACATTTGAATGAACTAACACTTACTATCGGCCGTAGTAAGTCGATAAACGGAGTCCTTGTACTTTTGGTATCCTTCAGCATACACCTTCCTCGCAGAAGTGACCCAATAGCTCTTCTGCTTCTCCAACGCAGGCAATTTAGCAAGCTTTCCGTGGTACACTAGCTTGGGATAAAGGAAGATGATTCCGAAGAACAAGGTGGCGAAAGCCACCGTCTGGAGAGAGTGTGACACATTACCCAGCCCCTGGAACTCCATGGCGATGTGTGGGAATGATAGGGGGTTTGTGGCAGCTGGAGGGTGCGGTGAGCGCAGGAAAAGACAGGACAGGCTACTTATTAATTGCGATTGGAAACGGTCGTTACGCGGCAGATGTGAAGCACAGAGCCCACGCGCGGATCACTGTACAGTGAATACGGTGTATACGGTAAAAACTGCGGCCAAACGCAGGGATCCATGAAACATGTCCAGTGGACAGACAACCATGCAGTAGCGCCACTCTGTCAATTACTCGCATCGTTCACTGTTTCAAGCAGGAGCATTATCTGCGCGGGGTACAATTATGCCTATTCTTTCGTCATCGAAAGGAGGGATGTAAACACACACCGTCACATAGTTCAATTCAGTGAAACGTTTCCGCGTATTTGTTTACTACCAACATTGTAAATTGCAATTCCAACACGTCGCCATTTAGGAGAGACGAGTTCGTAGGTCAGTTACCCAATTTAGCCTACGCTTCTCAACGGCGTTATAAGTTGGATGTGCTAATGTCTCCTAAAATGGCTCGGCTTTCGGCAGGGTATAATCTCCTAGCAACCAATAGGGAGTGTTGTAGTACGCTCCAAGGACCCTCCCTTCCTCACGTCACAAGGCCAAGGGCATTAAACTAATTCAGATGTGCCGCATCGGATCGTCGCTACCCGAGTATCAAACCCATCCGATTCCTATCATTAACTGCCCCAATCGTCCAAGGTGAGAAGGGTTCCAGCTCGATCATACCTATCTCGCCTGGATTCAGAAAGAAGTTGTAGCCGAAAACCACTCCACCAACTCGCTTTTGCACAAACAATGAATCTTGTTTTTCGTACATATTGTCTCGTACTCGGCGCTTGTAATTCCGGACACGATGCGACTTCAAGGATGTTTTCCTGATATATATCAATAATATGTACATATCAATTGATAACAATGATAAGAATGTTGAGGATACAAGAAGACTGGAAGCAATCGTGCACGGAAATGATCAAGGTGGTATGCTAGTTGCTTTCAAGGTCACATTGCCGGTTAGCAATGGCCCTTTTATGTTTAGGTTGGGTCTGTGAAACCATCATCTTTTGTAGGCCTGGATCTGTACCTCTTTGCGCGGTGTCCCCATTGCGTATCGGCCAAATCACCAGCTTTGACGGACATCGCAACTTTCCTCATGGTACGGAGCACTGTGCAGTATAGCTCCCTCACATTTGGGTTAGCGCATTCCTCGCTTGTTTGCTCCATTCATCCACTGCGGAGTACGAAGATATGTCCTTGCGTGTTACAGAAGGTTCTCGATTATACACTTGTAGCACAGCCGCGCCAGTCTTCACTTACCTCGAACCCTTTCTACACATCCGCCGTCTAGGAACTATGATCGCCTGTGCACAAATCCTGTGCATGATTGTACTGTGATATACATCTGGAGTGGAACACCCGCTGCGAAAATCAATAGGGATCAATGATATTCATGAGTCCAACATCTTGCCATAGCTAAGACTGATATGGCTCTTATCTCTATAATAAACTTTCCATATTGTAATTCAATAAATTCGTGGCACCACAAGAACCATTTGGACAGCTGCAAGTCACCATGTACATAAATATTTGTGGTTGCATGCAGTGATATCGGATACAGGGCAGTCTAACCGTGCCAAGTTAGGCCAAGGAATATGCCAAGATTTCGAGCGGTAACCCTTGGCAGAAATATCTCCATCCCAAAAAATTTAGGTCTCGCGCAGACAGCACGAGACACTCTTTGAAGTTTTCTTGCGCTCCCACGAATCAAACCGGATCGATTGAATTTTTGTTCCGGAAAAGGCCAGTTGCACTATCGAGATTATGGCCTCGAAGCCTTCATCGCGGCCCACCGCGCCCCGACCGACAAAGTCCATCAGCGCCCCCGCCGCCGCCGACAACGATGCGAAAAAGCGCGCCGAATACGCAAAAGCTGCAGATGCCCAGTACGGACGCGGCGAGAAAATTCGAACCAAATCCGTCAAAGATGTAAAGTTGCGCGCGAATCTAAAGTCACTGGAAGCCAGGAATCAAGAAGCTACTTTCCAAGCGAAACAGGCCGAAATTCTTCTGGAGCACGAAGCCGGGTTACTAGAAGCGGAGCATGAGCTTGAGAAGACGTACAAAGTGCGACAAGATGATATCGTGAAGGAAGTCTCGATTGAGACGGCGAAGAAGCGGTTCGAGCTCAAGTTGGACATGGGCCCGTACGATGTGGGCGAATACACGCGGAATGGGCGCGACTTGCTGCTCGCGAGTCGAAAGGGGCATGTGGCATGTATGGACTGGCGCGATGGCAAGTTGGGATGCGAGCTGCAGCTCAACGAGACGATACGGGACGCCAAATGGCTGCACAACAACCAGTCCTTCGCGGTGGCACAGAAGAACGCCGTATACATCTACGCACGAGACGGTGTCGAAATACACCAATTGAAGAAGCACCAAGAGCCAGCGTACCTCGAGTTCCTCCCCTATCACTTCCTCCTCGCATCGATATCGACGTCGGGATTCATCCGCTACACAGACACCTCCACGGGCAACATGCTCGCCGAACTCCCCACCCGACTCGGCCCACCCACGTCCTTCTGCCAGAACCCACACAACGCCATCCTGTTCGCGGGCCACCAAAAAGGCCTCGTCACCATGTGGTCCCCCAACACCACAACCCCTCTCGTCAAACTCCTCCCGCACCGCGGCCCCGTGCGCGCCATGGCCGTCGACAAGAGCGGCAACTACCTCGTGAGCGCGTCGCAAGACCGCCAAATGAGCATCTGGGACATCCGCATGTTCAAAGAACTCCACTCGCACCACCTCCCCCAACCCGCCCACACAATCTCCATCTCCGACCGCAACCTCACGGCCGTCGGCTACGGCTCCAGCCTCTCCATCTACCCCCCCTCCCTCCTCACCCACTCCACCTCCTCCACCACGCGCGTCTCCACACCCTACATGAACTGGACCAACGACGGCGTCGCCCTCTCGCGCGTGCGCTTCTGCCCCTTCGAAGACGTCCTCGGCGTCTCCCACGCCCAAGGCTTCACCTCCCTCCTCGTCCCCGGCTCCGGCGAACCCAACCCAGACACGCTCGAACCGGGCACCAACCCCTTCGAAACCACCAAACAGCGCCAGGAATCCGAAGTCCGCGCCCTCCTCGAGAAGATCCAACCCGAGATGATCTCGCTCGATCCCAACTTCGTTGGCAACCTGGACCTCGCGTCGCACGAGCAGCGACGCCGCGAGCGCGACCTGGATGCGAAGCCCGTGGATAAGATTGCCGAGTTGAAGAAGCGGAAGCAGAGGGGGCGGAATTCGGCGCTGAGGCGGTATTTGAGGAAGAGTGGGTTGAAGAATGTGGTTACCGAGGAGAAGGTGCGGGCGAGGGAGGCCATGGAGGCGCTGAAGGAGAGGAAAAAGGAGAGGTTTGAGAAGGAGAAGAGGGAGTTTGGACCTGCGTTGGGGAGGTTTGCGAAGAAGGGGTGAGTTGGGGAGAAGGGGAGAAAAGTTTGGCTTTTGGTTTCTATATGCATTAGCGTTTGGCGTTTTTTTTTTCCACGGTCGGTCTGTGAAAGGGGTTTTTCTTTCTTCCTGTACAGGCACTGTCCAGTTAGATGGGATTCTAGAAGTGCTTTTGATGCCGTCGGTATTGCACCAACTCTGAACATTGAAATTCACAAGGTCTCTCCACCTTTCCAAGTCACACTAAGACACTTTATCGTCTCATGCGTCAATAAAAGGGCACCAACATGCATTCAAAACATTACATTAACGCGTAGCGATCGTATCTATCATCATATCATGTCGTCGTCTATCATCATTTCCCTCCTCACCGTAATCACACCCGTATTTCCTATTGATCTTTATTCACGTCTTTAAAATGTTAGCGGCGACCTCAATCGCCTTGGCCGTGCGCCCAACCCACTCCTGCGCCGCCGTCCAATTGCCCTCGAAGGTAATGCTCTCGGTAATACCCGGGTACGTAACAGGCGCATACCCAGTATCCAATCCAGGGGCGAAGAGCAAATTTTGGAAGAACTCGCGGCCAGGCAATCCACCTTGCGACGTGAAACCCCGCGAGAAGTCGCGGGCCTTGTGGTTGACGACAGTCAAGAGATCCGTATCGTTTGCAGAAAGCGCTTGTTCGCGTAGAGCGTTGAATTCCTTTGAAGCAGTCGAGAAAGTGTCGATAGAGTCGCTGAGAGCAGTGAGGTCGAGTGTGGTGTTGGAGGAGGCCGAGGAGATGGTAGATTCGAGCTCCTTGAGGTAACTGCGGAGTTCGGGGACGTAGTCAGCAGGTTCGAGGGCGAGGACGGGGTCGTTGGCCAGGTGATACGCGAGGAGGACGAGGTACTGGCCGATGGCTTTGTGTGTGAGGAAGCCAGGGTCGCCAAAGGTGGACATCCAGTGGTAGGAGTCGTAGTTGCTGTGGTAGTGGTAGACGGGGTCGTTAGGACCGCCACCAGCGCCCAAATCGATGGAGGCAATGCCGCGGTGCAAGAAGGCTGTGAAGTCGCTTCCACTGCCGAGTACGCCGAACTCGCCGCCACTGATACTGGTCCAGACGTCATAGAGTGTGTGATTTGTTGCCCCGTGGAAGGGGTAAATGACTTTCTTCATGATGGAGGTAGCGACCGCATGGAGGTCTGGGGTTGCGCTGAAATCCGGGATTGGGCCAGAGACGGCAACGTCGACGTTGAGGTAGGAGATGGCGGCCGTCTTAAGCCAGGGAATGTATTCTTCTACCCATTCAGTAGAACCGACCAATCCGTACTCCTCAGCATCCCATGAAGCTAGAACTATGGTGCGGAGAGGTTTCCATCCCGTTGCCGTCAACGCCGAGAAAGCTTTAGCAAGCTCAATCAGTACTGCACTGCCGGAGTTGGGATCAGCGGCACCACCCACGATCCATGCGTCCCGGTGATTGCCAATGATGAGGACTTCGTCTTCATTGGTGCCATTGATGACACCAATGGCGTTCCAGATAGGGGTATAGGTATCGTTCATGATGTTCGACATGGAGAGGCTGGCTCCTGAGCCTGCACCAGTGCTGTATGTTGCACCGGGGATTTTTCCAATCCAGCCGGTGCGGTTGACAGCGGTACCATTTGTGCCAAACCCGTTCAAGGCATGAAGGAGTGGCTGAGCGTCGGCCCAGGAGATGGGAATGGAGGGGATATGGGGTACACCTATATCGTGGGTACAAAGTCAGTATAACTCAACCAGGGGTGATACAAAGAGTGATCAGTGTCTCAATACACCACGCTACGTGGTATCTCGATAACAAACGACTCTGTACCTGGGGTTCAACGCACTGCCACTCTTGTCCGCTCGAGGGGAGTCCTTTTTAGATGTGTATCCTGGAGTAGTGGGGTCACCCGGATAAATGCTGAGAAATTGTACACTTCCTCTTTGCACAGAGGAAGGGTTTCTGGCTGGGCCATTGGGGTAAGCTGTGACGCCCTTGGCTTCTGTAACGTTCCCATCATCGCCGGGGTCAACGAAGATGACGGCTCCAATCATGCCATGTTCTTGAGCATTCTTGACCTTGAGTCCTCGGAATGGGCCTCCGTATTTAGCCAAGGCGATCTTGCCTTCAAGATCAACGCCTAGCGCTTGTAGCCGGGCGAAGTCTACCTGCTGACCTCGGCCAACGTAGACATACTCAGCAGATGCGTTCCCAGAGAACGAATATCCATTGAAAGTGGGGATACGGTCTGGATAGCTTGTGGTATCATCTGCTTCCAGTACATCTTCAGTCAGGCTTGCTGTATGGACAGAGCCGTTTGGATAAGTCAATGAAAGCGAGTGTGAGACCGGGTAGTTCAGAAAAACATCTATAGAAGTCAGTTATAGGCCACTAGCATCAGCAAGTGATATAGAACACACAATACTCGTCTAGCCTGGACGTAAAACCGTACTCGGTCCACTTGTCAGCCGTCCACTGAGCCATTGTCTTGTTCAACCCAGCAACGTGGTTGCCGTGGGTGTAGTAATATGACCATTGAGATATCGAGGTGTTATCGAAGGAATTGATCAATATCTGCTCATTAGCATCCAGAGCTGGGGGGAAAGTGGCATTGGTGCTTTGTCTCTTGACATGGCGATGACCATGAGCAAGAGTCAGCTCTCGCTGACATGCTTGAGCACCAATTGCACCGAGCAAGACAAGGACAGACTTCATCATGGCGGATAGGACGAGGAAGTTGGTCCAGAAAGGATGGCTGAGAAAAATCAGCAACAGTGGGGCATGGCTCACGATTTAACTCTCGCACAATTCGGGGCGGGACAGCGGGGGATAACGTCAATAGCATGGATGATGATAGCTAAAACCTTTCCGCTGCTTGGGTTATGGGCCAGCATTGGGGAACAGGCATAGCTTCGAGAAGAAATGGAGCTCATGACTGAAACGGGCAGGTCAGAAAGTCGTCCATGGCTTTCGATATCGCTTGCCGAGGGGTGATGACGGTAAGTGTTAGGTTACGCAATCGAACTTTCTTGAAGTCTGGGGGAAGGAAAGTGGGCACAGGCGTGGGAAACCCTGGTGTCGCCGTGGGCTCGATCATCCCGAGCAATGCCGCGAATTTGAAAGGATGGCAGGCATGACGGCACGGGATCAAGGGTACGTTATGAGCTCGGCTGTGCCATCATCAGTCCAACCCAAAGAAGAGAGGTACATGCAGCGATTCGGCAGAAGAGGTCGGGGGAGTCGGAGACCAGCAACCGGCGGGCAAAGCAGACCATTGGCAGCCATAGCTCATGCCAATTGACTGAAGAAGCGGTCTGCATGTAGATTCCGAATCAGTTGTTCAAGCTGTCAGCAAGCATGTAAGGTGCAAGCCAGAGGGGTAGTCGTGTAGTGAGCGAACGAACGGGGGAGCTCGCGTGGGGTAGTAGGTTGTTGGAGAGGCGGAGTAAATCGCAACCCTAGCTAGCGCCATTCCGGACCAGTTGCTCATTGGGGAACCATCTCATGTCATCATTTTCTTCTACATCTTGTTCTGTACAGTACGTCACTGAAAACAAATCAATTGTTTATCCTTTTATGTATGTATTAGCTATTCTGTCACCTAACAAGACTTGTTAACACTGTGGCATTGACCTCTATATTTCTTTCCGACTCGGGATGAGGATGGGGAGTCGTGCTTCTCGTACTAGCGTACATACACAAGCTATTGATAGACCTGGAAAATCCATATGATACAACCCTATTTACATCAGTCAAAAAAAGTAAAATGATTCACGAACTTCGAGCAGTCATTCGACAGAAGAAGGCTTCGAATTTGTGGCCTCTTCTCGATGTCGTAGAACGATACCTATGACCTGGTAGATGATGTTTTTGGGTCGCTTAAGCTTCCCAGGCCTTCCCAGTTGGTTAATAGATAGGCTTTGGCAAGAAACAAGGGTAGACGCTGTATCAACGGGACCCCAAGCAATCAAGCCGCGTACTCATTCATCTGGCATATTTCACACAAGTCCAAAGAGGGAGGTTGATATTTGTGTAGCGGATGAATTAAGGAACAGATAGGGCTGCGAGGGAACCCTGGCGCTGGCTAGCGAGATGCTAGTCTTGAAACGGGCGCCTGTTTATCTGCAACTCCGCAGCGGCTTAAAACATTGACAGCGCCCTTCAAACAAACATTGCACGGCGGCGCATCAGGGCGAGTAGCTACCTTACATACTAACCACTAACCCAGCAGCAAGCATCAAACGGCGACCGAGTGACGGAGAGACAGGCAGACGGACCGCCAGATTGCTCGGCACATAAGCCACCGTAGGCGTCACTGCGCTGGCCGACACGCAAACAACCAAGCGACCAACCCATGATTACCAAAGCCACGGCCTCGCTCAACAGTAATAAACCACAACCGCATCCCATCCACGGTCTGCATCGCTTCCATCCATTCGCACCTGTCTCTCTGGCCCGCATGACGTCTCGATCCTTCCCTTTCCCTTCCCCGCTAAATCCACCCCATCGTCACCATGCTCTCGAGCCCGCCGCGTCTACTCCCGCCCACCTCGCCCTTTCGCCCCCCATCACCTAGCATGTCGCCCGGCGGGAGACGAAACCGCACTCATGGCACATCGGACGAGACCCAGCTCCGCCAACTGTCTCCCGAGACCACCTTGCGCGCCTTCACCCAACAGCCCATGCCCTTCGACACCACGCGCGACGAATACAAAATCTTCGCCTGCATCCACAACCTGACTCCTGCCGAGCGAGATCTGGGCGTCCGCGTCGCCAAGGCAGCACAACGCTTGAAAAGCTGGGCCGAAGAGCTTGCACAATGGGCCTGGTCGGGCTCATTCCAACCTCCCAGCGAGCAATTCCGCGAGGAGCGGCGCAAGAGCTTGGAATTGCGCATTCGCGAGCATATCAAGGATCCCGATGCCTCCCAGATCCCCGTTCTTGATTATTGGGGCTCTATGCTGTCCGTCGAAGTGGTAGCTCATGAGGCCCGGTTGGATGAGATAAGTGAAGGTCTTATACAATTGGACGTTGAAGAGCTAAAAGAGCATGTCCTTGATATGCATCCTTCAAGCAGGTCGCGCCCATCATCAGCCGGTCTGGAGCGCAGCCACCGCGCATACACCCCCGTTGATGACTTTAGTTTTCTCATTACCCAAACCTTACTGTCTGCACTGCCTCACCATTTCTCGCTCAAAGAGCGACTGAGCACTTGGACTGCTCGCGTTACCATTCTACGTGAAGCCCCGCGCTTCCTTGAAGATTTGAAGACTACTCAAAAGGCCATGCAGCTGGGATGGAAGGCGCTCAGCGCGCCAAAAGATAACTCAGACGCTGCTTTCTTTGAGTGGAAGCAAGCAGTTGATACTATATCTGATGTGTTACGTACCAGAACCGGTTCCCTGGGTCGGCTGTTGGATAGATGGTTGGATGCACTCGAGGGTCGGGATGACTGCTTGCCAGACGACTGGATCGACAGATTCGAGAAGTTGGAGGATGAGTTTGCAAAATGGACACAAGATGCACATTCGAGGGCCATCTTGTTTGATATCCGGAGAAACACACCTAAGGATACTAGGATCGATTCGGGCTCAAATGTACAACGTCTGTCGCCGGAACATTCCCCAGCGAACGATGAACTATCGGTACAAAGTGCAACACAAGATCTACCGGCTTCAGAGACCTATGAGAGCGAAAAGCGCGTGCCCACCGCTTTCAGAAGCGACATTCCTCAAGTCTCCTATACCGCCCCAGACGACACTGCGGAGAAGGAGAACATTCCACCGGATAACTTTGACGACGAGTCCGTTTTTGAAGAGGGGGACACCGTGATTCATCATGAAGTGGAAGAGGAATTCTCAGAAGATGATCAATCGAAGCTTGATATTGACTCGTCAGTCATCATCACTACCACCGAAGAACCAGATGCTGAGAGCGTGGATCGTCCAGAAACCCCGCAATCGCGGCGTAGCAGTTTCGGCTCTATCGCTTCCGATGTGGACATGTCGTTTTCTTCTAGCCCACCTGATGCCATAGACGATTCGCCCTCGGTGAACCGAGCAGTCAGGGGCCCACGGCCCGCCCTTAATGCCGCAATGCCCAAACGTCGGATAAACAAAGAATCTGCAGATGAAGTTGTCGAAAGTGCTCCATGGCCACCCACTCAATTCTCACACAGGCCACCACATACTGCTGATGACCTCGAGAGCAAGATTTCTGACATTCTGACCACCATCCCGGCCCACATTCGACTGACAACGGGTACGGGAGCGGACGCACGAAACTCCAAAACCGCCCGCAGAGTGAAAAGCAAAGGTAGTAAAGGTTATTTACGTGCGGAGCGTTCATTAAGCAGCATGAAATCACCTGAGCTTACTTTGTCACCTGCGAAGCACGATCCTGATGCAGCTAATGCTCTGTTAGGTCGCAGGTCGACATCCGCATTGCGTGTTGATGACATCAAACTATACCATTTGACCCAACCAGGCAAAGACAAACCGCAGAAACTGTTCATCCGACGCGTGGGCGAGAACGGGGAACGTGTTATGGTGCGAGTGGGAGGTGGCTGGGCCGATCTTGGCGAATATCTGCGAGCATACGCTGAGCATCATGGTCGACGAACCGTCAGCAGTGAGAAATTCGAGATTCTAGGTCTGGAGATGCCAAGCCTGGATTCTCCCCCGAGCCGTCCAGGAAGTGTCATGAGCAGAGGGGATAGAGCGGGTAGCACCAATACAACGCCTGTCAAGCCTTCCGAGCCTACCGTGTCGACTGATGAACCGCCACCACCCATGCCGAATTTCACACCCGCCCAAGTGGGCATCGATGAGGCGTTGGCATCGTCCACTGGCTCCTCCAAGTCATGGCAAGGCAACGAGGTCGGGCTTGCAGGCCCCAAAGCGAGAAAACTCGACCTCAGCGAGGATAAACTGGAGTGGGTCGACAGCATGATGAAGCAAGCACGAACCGTCAGCGGAAGCACCATTCCGAGGAACGGTCCTCAACCGTCAGATCGAGCAGGCGGGAACAGCCGTAACGAAAGCCGCACCGAGAGCCGCAACGGATTGCGAAATGTGAGTCGTAACCATGGAGTCAAGAAGCAATCAAGCCAAGAGTTTGGCACGCTGGGTAAAGTAGGTGGGACGAAGCGGATCTACATGCGTGGCGGCGCGCTGAATGAGCGCTGAGTGGTAAGCCAGCCGGTTCTTCAAATTTCCCTCTTTTTTCTTTCTTCTTTTTCCCTTTTTCCCTTTTAGCTGTCATTATTGCTTTGTTGTTTTGCTGGATAGAACATCTGATACCCCCTTATACATATACCTTTTTTTTTCTCTGGTAGCCATTGGCACGGAAAGCTTAATTTTTTTTTAATTTGTATGATTTTTTCTTTGGTTCTTTCCGTGTTGATACGAGAGGTTTCTCTTATATGAGATATTGCACTTCCAGTTTGTTAGGCGTGTAGATATCGTTAGCTATATATACCCTAACGGATCCCGCTTTTTTGTTGAGGTTTTTGTGAAATAATGGATTAGACGTCTGTGTATTTGATTTGTTTGATGAGCGTTGGTGATGAGGGTGCTGGTTGAAGTGGACGACGATTGAGTACTTGAATGTAAGGTGTTTTTTTCGGTGAAGGACTAGGAGGGTTCTATCAACAAAAACAACGATCCAAATGAGTGTAAGATGTGCATAAGGGTGGAGGCCAGTGAGATTGGACTACCTTGCCACCTCCTCCGAAACATGCGCCTCTCAGGCTCGAAGTCATGATTGTCAATGACAAGGGTGGGTGAGAACCGGTGGAGGGCATGCCACAGAATAAGGCGTTCTTGCTGCCTAGAAGTGCAGCAGCAGATACAGATGATTGATTACTGGTCACCGGAATCGTAAGCAATTCCAACAGGGATGCAATGCAATTGTGCGACGGGTAACTAAGCCACAGTGGCACAGAGCATACCAGTTGACCTCCCAGATCATCACTAAATCGACGAAGCAGATCATGGATTTGTGTTTAAATAGTAAACTAACTCCGGACTTCCCCACCATGATACTGGCATGATGAATAGAACGGCAGCTCCAGTTTCGAGCGTCTACCGGGAGCGCCTACCCTATAATTCCATCCGTCTCCTCCGCATCTCCAGAACACCCACCGGAAGCCTCACAGGCACTATCGGCGTTTTCCCACTCGCACGAGCCCCGCGCTTCTACACAGCGTCCTACACATGGGGTGAAGAGATCTACACTTCGACAATCACCATCACCAACCCACCAGGGACTCTGAAAGTGCTCCGCAATTTACTCCCCTTCCTGCGCATGGTAACGACGCACCGTGACTTCAACGACGAGCAATGGTGGTGGATCGACTCGCTATGCATCAACCAAGACGACATCGAGGAGAGAGGAGCTCAAGTGGACCTCATGGCCGACATCTACAAGGCCTCGCGCAGCGTCATTGTCTGGCTAGGAGAAACCATCGAAGGAGAAAACGACTGCACCCTCGCCATCGAGTTCCTCCACCACCTCAGCACCGTGCTCAATCGCGACCCTCAAACCGAGCGCGAAAAGGCTCAATACGAGATCATCCGCAGTAACCTCTGGCATCCCGATCTCCTTCCACAATGGAAATCCCTATCAGACCTCTTGGCGCGCAAATGGTTCTTTCGCGTGTGGACGCTCCAAGAATTCGCCCTCCCCACCCGCGGCCGTCTCTGCTGCGGCACCCAAAGCATCAACCGGAGCACTTTCAAAAGCGCACTCTACAACATCTACCGGACCGGCATGACTCATATTGGCACCGGCGTCATGTACGATCTCATTCCGCGCCCTCTCTTCAGCGCGGCGTTTAACCGCAGGAGGGTGCAGCAGTTATACGGGAGTCCGAATCCACGTCCCCAACACAATCACACGATGATGGCCAGGGATATGAGTCTCGTGGCTGCACTGGCGTATATGGGCAACGCTGAGGCGAAAGACGCCCGGGATCGCGTGTTCTCTGTCCGTGGGTTGATCGCGGAAAGGGATCGCAAGATGTTGGGGAAGCCTGAGTATACGACGGATGTGTCGGTGCTGTTCAGGAGGCTCGTGGTGCGGTTTTTCAGAGAGTATCACAGCTTGGACATCATTTGTTTTGCGCACATTTTTACGAGGTTCGCGACTGCGGCTCCGACTTTTCCCTCTGCGTCCTCTTCGTCACCAGAACAACATCCCCCACTCCCCTCCTGGACCCCCGACTGGCGCATCCCCGTCCCCTCTATAAGCCCCGTCCCGCTCATGGCAAGCCAAAGCGGCAACCCGCATGTTGGGAACTTCCGCCCCTTACACGCCTCCATCTGGACGACCTCCTACGACGCGTCTGGCCAGCGCCTGCGCGAGCAAGCTATCACCAAGGTAACCTTCGACGATCTTACCGAACTGAGGTGCTGGGGTGTGGAGCTGTGTCGGATCGAGCAGCTGGGGTCGTTAGAAGGGTGCGAGACGCGGTGCACGAGTTATGAATGTGAGAGGGAAGGCGGGCATCGTATGTTGAGGGTGGCCAACGAAGACAGACGAGGAGTTGGCATTGACGAAGACGACGCTGCTGAGACGATCCAAGCCCTAACCCGCTGTCTCACCCTCAACCGGAAAGACAAGTACTTCTGCCACACCGCTCCCGCGCACTACGCTACAGACTTTATCTCTCTATCTCGCAAAGCCTTGGACGCCTCACGAAACTCCCCCTTCCCCCCTGAGACGGGCGACCCCACGTTCGCAGTGTGGTTCGACGCGAACCGCACGTTTCGTCTCGGGAACGAGGGCAAGACTCTCGAATCGCTCATCGGCACCGTCATCGTCCCGTCTTCTTCCCTTTCGTCTGGCTGGGTCACGCTCGGCAATCGTTCCTCTTCCACCTTCCAAAATCCTAGACAGTTTGATTCGTTCGACGAAGAGGATCCCAACAACGACGAAGAGGAAAATAAAGCCGACACATTCCTGTCTCGCTTCACGGATACCATTGTCAAGAAATCGCGGCGTGTCTTCGTAGGACGTCATCACCATCATCGTCGAGAAGGTCGAAGAGGGGCAGGGGGAATTGTCCTTGGCATGGCACCGTGTCGAGCGCGGATCGGAGACGTGGTTGTTGTGCTGGGGGGATGTAGGGTGCCGCTTGTTTTGCGAAAGAAGGATGTGGGAGAGAGGGAGAGGGAGGGGAAGTGGGAGCTTGTTGGCGAGGCGTATGTTGATGGGTTTATGAACGGCGAGGTGGAGGGGTTGGGAGTTGGGGGGCGGGAGTTTGTGATTGTGTAGGTTCGGGTGTGGATGGGTGTTGGTTTGATAAAGAGAAGCCATTCTTCAAGTAGGATATCAAATCAGCACGATGATGACACAAAAGAACTATTGTCGAAACAAAACACCGAAACGTCTCGTTTCCTGTCTACCACCTACATACCTTCCCCAACTCCCCATCCCATCCCCCCCCCACCCATCTCAACACCCAACGTTACACGCCACCTGCTCGACCCGATACACCTTCGCTTCATGACTCCTCACCTCGACCGTAAACGGGATATCATACGGACCCCTATCCTGCGCCTTCCACAGATCCCTCAACTTATACACATCCCACGGCACCGTCAAATGTTCGCGCATACTCACCGTAATCATAGCCGTCGCACCACTCCTATTCAACAACGCAATCGCCATAGCACCCCCCTTCAACGCCTTTGCGTAGATCTGCGTGCTATTATCCGGCGCCGACCACTGCAGGAACATCGGCGCGCCGAGGGGGTCCTGATTAACAGCAATGATTTCCTTGTTGGAGAGCGTAGCAAGGTTATATTCCGACAACTTGCTCACGTCCGCGCCGATGAGCAGCGGACTCGCGGCCAGCGCCCACAGCGAGAAGTGCGTGCGGTACTCGATATCCGACAACCCCGTGCCGACGAGTTGTTTACTCTCGCCGTTAAGCCCGACGATGAGCATGTCGTAGTCGTTCCAGTGGCCGGGGCCCGTGTACTGCGCGACGTCGTTGCCGCGGTCGACCATGTCGAGCACGTCGAAGTAGTACTTCTCGCGGTTGCCGATGACGTTGAAGTCGTCGGATATGTCTTGTCCGATGCGCCATTGGTTGGCGCCTTCCTCGGCCGCCCACTCCCACACGCTGGACCACCCGCAGTGGCAGGCGTGGAAGACGATGGAGCGGTTGGTGGAGAGGAGTGCGGTCGACATGTCGAGCATTACTTGTTGGACTTCGGATTGTGGGGCGGTGCTGTGTGTGTTTGGTGTTAGTTGGGACGGACGTATGGACTCTCATCATCAACACTTTTGAAAGAGAAGAGTGGGGGGGGGGAATGGAGAAAGAGGGAGATGGAGCACATACGCATGCGAACAACAACTATCATACTTCAAATGATCCACCCCCCACCCCGCAAAAACCCTCGCATCCTCCCCCTCATGCCCCATACTCCCCGTGTATCCCGCACACGTATCCACCCCCGGCCCACTATAAATCCCCAACTTAAACCCCTTCGCATGCGCGTAGTCCGCAACGCCCTTGATCCCATTCGGGAACTTCACGGGGTCGGGCTCGAGCGGGTGTTCTTCGCGGGATCCCTTGTACCGCTGCCACCCGTCGTCGATGTTGATGTAGATGTAGCCCGCGTCGCGGAGTCCGAGACGCTCGATGGCGTCAATGGTGTGGAGGATGATGGTTTCGTTTATGTCGGGCCCGTAGTTGTTCCAGGAGGACCAGCCCATTGGGGGTGTCAAGGCGAGGTGGTTGGTGAGGTTTACGGTGCCGCCGTAGTGGGTGACGTTCCAGGGGGTGGGGGTTGGGAGGGGGATGGAGGAGGTGGTGGTGTTTGCGCGGAAGAGTTGGGCGGTGGTTGTTGTGACGAACAGCAGTATCGCTGCTGCTGTTGCGGAGAGGATTGCCATTTTTAGAGTTCTTTTCTCTTCTCTTCAATTGAATCGCCTCTTCTTGTTCTTGTTTCCTTGTCTAGTAACGAGCGAACAACAATCATCAATCGACTCCCCAAAAGACAAACAATTCAAAAGTCTCGAAGAACCACCCCAAATAAAAGAAAGGAATAAAAGCAAAACCATTCCAACTTTAATCCACACAACCGTCCGTATATGAATCAATCCCCCCTTCCCCCCTGCGTCCTTCATAGCGTTGCCAAAAAATTCCAATAACCCGCACATATTTACCCCGACACGAGCGGCCATAGAAAAGGGTAGGTACATAGTTCGTATATTGATGAGTCGTGATTTGATTAGCCAAATATGTGGGGTAAGGGTTTATTAATGGCTATATGCGCGCCGGACCGCGCGGTTTTGTGGCAGGGAGGGGGGATGCAGGGGGCAAGAGGAGGGTGGATGGATGGATGGATGGATTTCCTGAGAGGGTAATTGTTCCCCTGCGACATGCTTTGGGGGAAGGGGTGGCTTGTTGCAGTATGTGATTGTGGAGAAGACTAAATAGAGGAATACGGATTTTTCGGTTTTAGGGGTGTGGTTTTTCTCTGGTTTGGACACTCTTCATGATGGACGGGGCGCTTGGACGCAATTCTAGCGGTAATTGTTGGTGATTGTGAAGGTTTGTTTTCGAACAAGTATGCGACTTTCTATTAACTCCTAGAAATGCCTACACTTGAAATAAAACAGATTGCCACTTCTAGGTCTTCCGGTATGACTCCTCATGCCGCGAAAATGAGTACACCAAAAATGCATCAATCATAACACATTAAATCATGCGACGTATCCCACCATCCAGTCTCTCACCAGCTCGTCGATCCTACCCTAACCCTCCCAATCCATCAAGCCGCCCTCGTGAACTGACTGCCCTGCCTCAACCGCTCCCCCTTCCACAAAATCATTACCGGGATCACCGCAAGCACCAGACTCGCAATCCCCAACCATGTAAACGCACCACCCCAGCCTAAGCGGTCGACCAACGGCTCAACCGTAAGCGGCAAAAACGTCCCCGCAAGACACCGTAGCACAATGACACCCGTCATAGCGCTAGCCGCAAACTCGCCAAATGCATCGACGACATATGCCGAGACGGGAACGATGGTGAGGAGGAGCGTGAAGCCGAGCAGTGCGACGCAGAAGAGCAAGATAGGGACGGGGAGGTGGAACGCAGCGACCCACCCATAAATCATGATGGCAGCGGGGAGGAGGATGCCGCCGATAATCGTGAGTGGGAGGCGGTACTCGGGATTTGGGGATGTCGTTAGGGAGTTCGTGTGCGGTTTGGAACGGTTGTGGAGGTAGATGGATATTTTGTCCAGACTGACGTTACAGAGGAGGACGCCTAGGAGGGATCCCACGCCTGAGGAAAGAGTTAGTTGTTGGGTATTTTGGGGGAGGCGAGGAATAGCTTACTGAAAGACATGAACGCCGTGCCGGTTTGGGCCGGAGTAAACTTATAGATATCGGTCAAAATTACTGGAAGCGAAATCGACATGACATAAAAGTACGAGAAAGAGATGGATGCAAACAAAGAGAGAAGCATCAGGACGCTGGAGCCGAACAAAACCGAAAAGGGCCTCGTGATGGCATGGCAGAGTTTCTTGAAGCTGGACTGCGATCTCTTCTCCTTGAGGCATGGCTCAAACCCATCTACTTCCCGCGATAGCTTGAGAGCGCGCTTCTTCAGGATAGAAGTGCTGTATGTCTCACGGAAGCACGTAAGAAAGAGGATCTCGCAGCAAGCGGCAATTCCGGCCGAGATGTACAGGATGAACCTCCATCCTAGGGTCTGCGCAATTGTTCCACCGATGGCCGGTCCGATGGCGCCTCCGATGAGTGGAGCTAGCATGATCAGACTCATTGCGCTGCCCCTCTGTTCACTTTCGAACATGTCTCCGATGATGGCGGGATTGAGGACGTTGGATGTCACCGTGAGGCCTGTGAGCATTCTGAAAATGATGAGGAGATGGGCATTGGCGCTAGACGCCGCTAGCAGCGTGAAGAGG
This sequence comes from Periconia sp. R9002, assembly GCA_023627715.1. Lineage (NCBI taxonomy): Eukaryota > Fungi > Ascomycota > Dothideomycetes > Pleosporales > Periconiaceae > Periconia > Periconia sp. R9002. The sequence goes on from JAMAHW010000098.1 coordinate 152,799, forward strand.
ACGAAGAGTGTATTGCAGACATTGACGATGGGGTAGCGACCGGACAATTCGGAAAGTGGAGCAATCAACAAAGGACCTGCCGCTTCTCCCAGTTCCCAGATGGTGACGAGGAGTGCACTTGTAGAGCTCGTGGAGTCGTCTGGGCCGGAGAGCTCGCTTACAATGTGAGTTGCTACAGGGACTACCCCGATGCAGGTGAAAGTTCTACATTTTTTTTTTCAGCAAAGATTCATTGCGATTGAACAAAGCTGGCGACTTACACTGTAAAGGCCATGCACGCAAGGAGCAAGACGATGCACCACTTGAACTTCTTAGTCCATTGTCTAGGATCCTCTGGGTCACCGATTTCGAATTCAACCGTCTCTGCGGTGCCATAATGTCTGACTGAGATCACGTCTTCGGGCTCCTCCAGGATTGGTCGAAGCAAGGGCTGTTGCTCGTCGGCGACAGCGTTCATTGCGAGACGTTTTACGTCGCTCCGACCCAACTAGTCCGAGAAAAAGAAGGAAGAAGAGAAAGCCAGATCCAAAGATTGCAAAGGGGAGAAAAGGCAGCGTTTTATCCAGCTAGCTGACTGACTTATAAATCTTGAAAGTGGGGAGCGGTGTAAATGGAAGCACGCCACCCCACAGTTAGTGGATGTGTCACTGTGTATACCTAGCTGTAATGCAGGGTGCGCTAGCTGTAAATGGTTCTACCCCAATCCTTTGGATGTCGCATATTGCCTCGAACAAGACGTGCATGGGATAAGGGACCGGACATACGAAGTCCAGAGCTGAGGCTATGGAAGCCAAGGAGAGGATCGGCATTCGTATAATACCCTTTCTCTTCTGTAAGATGATGGCTCCAGCAAATTTTTTCTGTCTTGACTTGCTCGCGCATTGCATATTCCGACGTTAACCGGACTTCTCCAGTCGTTCATCCGGACAAACGTATATCAGACGAGAAGCTTCGACGCTGCTATAATGTGTTTGATATGCAGATATCTATGTTTACAAACCAATATTAGCCACATTTCTTCAGCTCTTGCTCGATTCTCACGCATTGCTTGCTGTGTAGTCACAGCATAGCAGCCATACCCTATATATCCAAGAATCGAGCAGTATTGATAAGCGTTTCTGAGAAATTAAACTGATTGCCAGAGAAGAATAGTACGAGGACAGGGTCTGCATAGCACGTTAAGTGCCGAGTATGATACAAATATGTACAAGGAAAGGGGAGGGGGAATGGAAATGTTTCTCGGTAGAACGCCGGCAAAACTGTGGCAGGCGTGCATCCCAATGAGCTCCAGCTTCCACGTTGATGTCGCCAGACACAATTCCACCCCTCCGCCTCAACACCCGCACACGATGCTCGTTTCTCTCACCGTCGGCAAAGTTGATGCCGGCGTCGCTGTGCTCTTAACCGAGGACAAGCGTCTGGTAAGATGTCCTCCGTCCGCAATCGCTCTGTTCCACCTGCCTCCTGCCTCCTGCAACTGCAACCGCACCCCTGCACTTCACCAACACGGGTCATACCTTGCTGACCCTGCCGTAGATCGAATTCCCCTCTATCCTCCTCCCACCAGATATTTCGTCCGGAAGCATAGTAGACATCACTGTTTCGCGCAACCACGACAAAGAATCCGCTGCCGCCGCCGCCTTCCACGCTCTGCAGTCCAACATCTATCGTACCTTTGGCCAGCGGACCCCTTCCCCGCCAATTCTTCGATGTCGCAATGCCACCCAAACTTCCGTCGTTCTTGAGTGGGATCCCATCGACATTGCTACGGCCGAGCTACGAAGTTTAACCCTGTACCGAAATGGCAACAAGGCAGGAACGATACCCAAGCCCACCGAGGTACACAGCACCAAGTTGAGCGGTCTGGCTGTGGATACAGAATATCAATTCCATTTGGTTCTAAGGACAAGCGCGGGCACATACAGCAGTGAGAAGATAAAGGTGCAAACACACAAGATGACGGATCTATCTGGTATCACCATTACACCCGGCCATATGCCCGCTACGCTGCGAGAGTCACTACAGAAATCCGTCGAGCGTATAGGCGCAAAGATTGTCGATACAGTCAGGATCGACACTACTCACTTTGTGTGTACCGAGGGCCGTGGCCCGGCGTGGGAGAAAGCAGTCGAGAACAACATTCCTGTGGTGGTGCCGGATTGGGTCAAAGGCTGTGAGAGAGAAGGTAGGATAGTTGGTGTGCGAGGTTATTATCTGAATGCAGATCCTCGGTTACGACAAATCGGACCTGGTGGAGCCCAGAACCAAGCACCGCCGCAGCAACAAGTAGCAAGCCCACGGACCGAAGTCACTCCTCCCACCCCGGACCGGCCGACGCGCCAAAGAGGGGATGATGGCTCAGCTGCCCCTCCGCCACCCCCGCCCAAGGATCATGAAGATGATAGGAGCGAAATTTCAACGCCACCTGAGCCAAAGACCCAGACCGAGAAACAGAAAGTGAGGACGGAGGACTTGAAGCCAGCTGCGGAGGAATCCGAAGATGAAAGCGATGGAGAAGATGCTAAGGCCAACAACGAAAAGGGAGGAGCATCCGGGGTAGACCTACCAACACGGCCAAAACCGCCACCTGCTACCGTCGAAGATGACGAAGACGAAAAGGGCAAATTTGAAGAGGTAGCATTGTAATGGGAAATCAGACAGAAAATGGTCATGTACATTGATTCTTTAGCGAAGGGCGTCGGACCGGCCGCACGGGTGGGTGTGAACTTATGTTTTGTAATTTCGATGCAACCAGTACATTCAACACGAGCATATCAAAATTTGCTTGTCACTGCGGCCCAGCATCCTCCGTGAAGGTGATTGCTCTCGGATGCCGCCGCCATGGTGAAAATGTGATCACTGTGTGCTGTTTGTCATTTCCAACTGTAAGAAAGTACAAGGTATCTCTTGCTGATTACTATGGTGTCGGGGGTTCCAGCATACAATTACCTCTCCGATACTCACGTCAGCTGCTCATATCTACCTGCGGTATCTTGTAGGTTGCCATGCACTTCGAATCCACGATCCCAAACAGATTATCGGGCATGAACGCCATGTAGCGAGGTCCCAACAACCCGATACCACTACACCATCTACCGACCCTTGAGCGCTGAAGAACAGGTGCTCTCTCGAGTAAGCGCCCGATTTTAGCAAATCAGCATTTCAACTTGGTTCCTTGATGCCAGAATCACACATCGTCACTTTCGTTTTGAGAACTACAGTTCGTCGCGTGAGGCTTTCCCCCGTTTTCAGCTTAGACGGGATGGCCGGGTTAGACGACACGGCAAAGTAATGCTGAGCATTCAGGTCGGCGAGGTGTAAAGGTGGTATGCTCATTTTTGACTGCGCCTTACTCGTACATGTCATTCGCAGACCTACACCCTCCGATCCGACATCCTCGCCTCACGAACACATGGAGAGTTACGTTCGAAAAGACTTTTGTGGCGCTTTTTCTAACAGCTGGGCGAATCAGAATTAAGAGATGCACATGCCTATTACGGCTGAGAAATAGACGTCACAGACTCAATAAGAATTCGTTGCGGCTCGAATAGGTATACTGCAGGGGTAAATTTTGACTTTCTGGCGCAGGCTACTAAAAGATGGCCATGATTGGACACATGGTATTTTTGTACAAGAAAATAGCGAATCTTCGGCTATAGTGCCCTCCACTGACGCCGCGCCATAGCCTCGTCACATCCAACCCCCGACGTTGATCACAAGCTCAAAAAGGTCTCGAAGGCAGCAAAAAAGCTCACGCCAATACAATTTTGATGGTGTTCGCCTGAATAGTCCTTACAATGAAGGTTGCTCGAACTGCCTCATCTCACCGTCACTGCCTAATCGGGTATAGCATTATCAACCAGTCCCATCATACCCACCCACTTGAACATGTCGGCCTGGGACGGCAATGAACAATCAGCTGCCCGTCTGCTCCACATTCGTCTTTGAGAAGCATTTTTTTGTTGATTATCAGAAAAGCAAGAGGCTTAACCCGTCTTAGACTACCTTCTACGTAATGACATCGGTCATGCTGACCACCCTTGAGAGAAGACAAGAGCAAAGAATCCAATCGTCAATCGAGATCTTACGTGCGAAAAAACGCCCCATAAGCTTCGCCGTGAGAACGTGGTGGAGGTTGTTCTCCACTGGGGGTGAATTGGAATGGCATTGGCTGAATCGAACTTTTCGAGCGAGAGGCCTCATGAGGCGGTCAGGAGGTGCCTGAGTTGGTACGGTCGCTAGATCATCATTCCAAGCCACTGTCATGTTGGTAATATGCCTTCAGCAGTTCTGGATGATTTATCAATCATCCCAGGGTTCGTAATTGGTTGTGTGCATCCAAGGTTCAGGGGAAATAGTCGTCTTGGAGGTCCTTTCCAATATTGACAGTGCCTCGAATCAAAAGTGCAATCCACCCACCATGGACAAAAATGTTGGATATAAAAGATTGGAAGGGAGCACAATCAATGTATAATCCATTGTCTCACATCTAAACCAACTTCACCGTTCAATCCCCAGTTTCACGTCCAGATTATGGGTATCACAAACCACGAGGACCATGAACAGCGTGTTCGTTACAATGGGATGGTGCAGCGTATGAGGAAGCATGAGTATCCGATGATCAAAGGTGTGTTACCGTCTGAACATCTACGGCATAGTGTTCCCGACTAAACTGTTCCTGTAGGTATCACCTACCTCGACTACGGTGGGACGCAACTGCCATCCAGGTCCCTAACAACGACCGTCTCCAAGCAATTGCAGAGACATCTCATCTCCAACACCCACTCAGCATTGTCTTCCAAGTCTACTTCACCACAAGCTATCGTCGACACGACAAGGCAGGACGTGTTGGGCCTCTTTGGCGCTAGCCCAGAACACTTCGAGGTCGTCTTCACAGCCAACGCCACAGCAGGTGTCAAGCTAGTCGCAGAAGCTCTCAGTGGCCACAAAGAAGGCTTTTCGCACTTCTACCATCGCGATTGCCATACCAGTCTCGTCGGTGTTCGAGAATTAGCTACTACGAGTCACTGCCTTGCGTCAGACGAAGAAACAGAATCATGGTTGGACCAACCCATCACCGAAAAACCCAGAACCCACCCAACACTCTTTGCCTATCCAGCCCAGTCCAACATGAATGGCCGACGTCTACCCTTGAATTGGCCATCCCGCATTCGTTCTTCCCCTTCCCACGAAAACACCTACACTCTCCTCGACATCGCCGCACTGGCGTCCACCACACGCATCGACCTGAGTGACCCCTCAACTGCCCCAGACTTCCTTACCCTATCCTTCTACAAAATCTACGGGTATCCTGATCTAGGAGCCCTCATCGTACGTAAGTCCGCAGCTCACCTTTTCGAGCAACGCCGCTACTTCGGCGGCGGGACAACCGAATTCATCGCCTGCGGGGATGGCACCGACGCCTGGGTCGCACGCAAAAAGAAAAGTCTATCCGCCCGTCTCGAAGACGGTACCCTGCCCACGCACAACATCCTCGCGCTCAAGTGCGCCATCCGCGTTCATCAGCAACTCTACGGCGGCCTGGAACAAATCTCACCACACGTCTCGTGGCTCACACACATCTTATACGAAAAACTCAACTCGCTTCGCCACGAAAACGGCCAGCCCGTTTGTAAAATCTACAAGGACGCGGCGTCGGACTACAATGATGCGAAGACGCAAGGCGGTGTTGTCGCGCTCAACATTATGGATCCCTTCGGGACTTTTTACAGCAGTGGACTCGTAGGCGAGCACGCGCTCAAAAGTAACATCCACCTTCGCGCGGGCGGTCTCTGCAATCCAGCCGGCATGGCCCAAGCGCTTGGCTACACAGTTACTGACTTACGCTACGCTCGCGACGCGGGCTACGTCTGCGGGGTGGACCTGGGGCCTATGGGGAGACCGTTTGGGATGGTGAGGGTGAGTTTGGGCGCCAGTAGTACGCTTCGAGATGTCGAGACGTTTGTGCGGTTCGTGACGTGGGGCTTCACGGACTTGCCGTGTGGGAAGGGGTGGAGGGAGGGGAAGTTGGTGGGGCTGAGGGGTATTAGGGTTGAGTTGAGAGAGGAGATGCGGAGGGTTAGACAGGAGTTTTATGAGAGGGGGAGTGAGGGGGGTACGAGTTCGAGTGAGGGTGAGGAGGGAGGGAAGAAAGCTGCGATGGGCTTGGGATTGGGGGTTGTGAGGAGGTGGGCTTTGGTTATGAAGAGGTGAGGGTTGAGGTGTTGAGGCGTTTGCGTTCTTTTTCTCTTTCTGTCTCTCTCTTTTTCTTTTTGTAAAATTGAACTGTGTTCTCTTTCATTTGTATTTTTTGGTTCTCTAGGCTCTTATTGCGTTAATATATCTGGAAAATAAGTATATACTCGTGAGTTAATCCAGCAGAAAAGTAGTTATCGTAAAATAAGTCTTTGCTTTTTTTTTTTTTTTTTTTTTAAAGAAGTACATGTGTAGTGCGCCGCGAAAAAAGCAAACTTTGAGGATCGTGCACTACAGTTTAAATCGAGTGAGCCTGATGCACCCCTCAAGACAACCAACTACAGGTCCATTAAAATATAATCTGTCGAGTTAACGCGCAACCAACAACATCACCAATCCATCCCAAGCATCCCCACTAGAAAACAATTCGATGTGTTGTCGTCCACTCATACCTTGTTTGCCTTCCTATAACGCGCGCCCTGCTATAGTCGAGAGATCTCGGTACCCTAATGTTGGTTGCCGGCGCAGGTCCCTCCTTGGGGCCGCAACAACCGCAAACACACACCCACACCCGCGCCCACGCGCCCGCGCTCGTGCACGAGGCAAAGCTTACCTCGACGACGCACCGACCGACCGACCACGTATGTACATGTAGTTTATTTCGACGGTGAAGGTGTGCGTGATGTGCTGATGGTGGTATATGATCACCAAATAATCACACAAAATCAATGGATATTTTAGGGCGAAATGGGTAAGCAAGGCTGTATGTAGATCACATCGGTGGTTCGTCGCGTGATCAAGGTGCGAACGATTAATCGTTGAGTCAGGGACGTATGTGGGATAGGGTGAATGATTGATTATGAGGGTTGATCAGTGATCACCTGCATGAACCACACCCTACATGCCTAGGTACCACGCGGGCAATGGAAATGCTGTGATTGATGGTGTGGTTTAGGGGTAAGGTTTTTGGTGGGCAGGATGGGGTGTTGTTTGGTGTTGGTTGATGGTTGTTTGACTGCAAGGTTCTTGGGCAGGGATGTATATGAATGCGAAGATGGTTTATGGAATAATCTATGATACATGAAAATAGATAAAAACACTTGATTGTTGTGAAGAGCGCAACAAGGAGCAGGATATTGCTTGGTGGCTTTTCCCTCACGCCCGCGTGCCTGCCTACCCATACCCAGCTGAGCTCTTCACGAGTCCCACACCGGTCCAAAGGCAGGCACACCACGACTCTCCATAGCATACACAATCTTCCTCGTGAGACCAGGGTTGCTAATCACAAACACCGCCTCCGCATCCGCTTCCAAGTACATCCGGTACGCCAGCATCACCATATCAGGCCTCCCCTCTTTCTTCGTGTCGATGATACGCGCATCAGCATCAACACGCCTCACACAGCCCACTATCTCCTCCCCAAAAATCCCGAGCGGACTAGGCGAGCTCCATAGCACGCGACATTCGGTGCGTCGCTGCTTGGACGCGAGGATGGACAGGCACGGTCCGATTCCCGACCCCGTAGTGACAACCACGACGCGCCGGAAGATGAGCGACATGCCCAACACCCCTGGCTTCGGGTATCCTTTCACCCAATAGGACGTTCTTGGTGCCTCGACGGTTCGCTTAGTCCAGTCTCCCGCCGAAGACACGATGAGCGAACCCCCCGTCGGTTCGCCGCTGAGCGAGGGCATGGTCGCAAAGGGGTGCCATTCTAAGAGCGGCGATTTGGAGATGGCGATGCCGGTGTAGGGACTCACGGTTTGCGTGAAGTGGAGGCGGACGGCGTGTTTGGAGAGGTTTTCGGGTGAGAAGTCCCAGCGGCGGAGGCATACCTGGGCATCATGTTTATCATGTTAAGAAATCCCTTAACATGTTAAACAAAACAAGATAAGAAAAATTACAGATCACAGGATAACACGATAAGATAACAGAATAACACGATAAGAAACAGTGTATTATAGCCATGAGCTAAATAACAGCGATGAACTTATATATACTCAAACTCATCCAGAGCCTCGTTATCCAGCTCCTCTACATCTCCTTCTACTGCTGGCCCCATTGGAAGGCCCATTCCATCAAGGTGGAGGGGCCGGATATGACCCTCTCTTATCCAGTTGCCGATACTTTCAATTCTCTGGACGTTGAGGCAGGATAGACTTAATCTATCCCATGAACAAGTCCTTCTAGTTCCTGAGAATGTTCTCTCTGGTTCTGATGATTCTGCTGGAATAGATAGAATCGTTATGGCCATCTTGCTGAGTCTCGGACAGTTCTTTCTCTTTTCGGCATGGCACCACCATTCGAGAGGTGTACAATCAATCCGGACGGTATTTGAATCAATAAATGTCCTAAAATCGTCTTCGCCTTGTGATTCTTCTTCCGAAACTACCTCCATATCTTTCATAAGCTTGTCTAACTGAGCACTATGCGTCTTCGAAGGCGTTGCCGGCGGCGGCATCGACAGCTGAGATGGCGAAGGGTCTGTATTGAGTATCTCAAAATTCTCCTCCCATAACTTTCTAGCGGCATCAATAGCAGGCTTAATCCATGCCTTCGGCCAGTTCTTCTTAAGATAGGCAGCTCTGCGAGAAGGATCGAGTAGAAGAGCGGCGGCGAATACGGGGACCTCCTCGGTCATACGATAGTACTTTTCAAGAACAAACCAGCCCATTTCAATGGCACGAATCATTCTGCCATCATGGTTCTCTTTCTTGGAGTAGTGCTTCTAGCGAAATGTTATTATAGCACTCCTATTAGTACTAGTACTTACCTTGTTCTTCTCATAATGGACAAGAAGACTATCCATTAGCGGTAACGACTGCGAGACAGATGACTTATGTCCCTCAGCGTATAGGGTTGCTGAAGCGAATGGTTGAAGAAAAGTATGAGCTTTTCCTAGCAAATCCCAGTCTTGGGATGTGAGCCGCATGTCACCAAGTGCTGCCTCATGGTCCGTCATGAAGGACTTGATCTCTGTTTGCTTCCTGATAACCCTGTCAATAACCTGATACCAGGACGACCACCTGG